>JAEIGD010000170.1:0-130385 GCA_018903425.1 Zaprionus nigranus
AACTGAAATGATACAATGAATAAAATAGTATAAGAAGATAAAACCTATTAATCGAAACGAAATTACTAAGACATATCTTTCCAAATAGTTACAGAAACTCTTGTAAACTGTGAAATATTTACATTGATAACTATTAATGCAGGTCAATGGCAAATAATTATCTGACCCCTTGGCTATAGGAATAAAACATGAATATAGAAATGAACAATAATGATGTGCTAAATTAATTTGTTTTCTGGATAGACATGGAAGGCTATAAAAATAAATACTAAATACCCCTTAACGATTGATGCGGACGAATAATCTGAATCATAGAACGAAGAAATTAATTTAGAGGACATCGAGCTTGAAGAAAAATATACTGACATCGAAGAAAAAGAAAAATCTGTTAAATTTAACTATTCCAGCTACATTAACATTAGCTGAACTATCAGATTACAGAACTGTCCGATAATCTCAAAACCGAAAATACAATAAGCAAACCAATATTGATTTTCTAAATACAGCATCAAAGCTTATACCTGACTTTGATGGTAAAGCTAAAAACTTGACAAGTTTTATAGATGCTCTAAATATAATAAACTTAATTTAAAGAAGAAATGAATCTTAGTTGTTTCGGTTCTAAAAACCAAATTAAAAGGTACAGCGAGGAAATCTGATAAGCAGTGAAACTACAATAACACAGGTAATTTCAAGTCCTAGAAGAAACGTAGCGCGAATCAGTTAAAGTGATAACAGCAAAAGCTGATGAACCTTCAACAAAAGAATAAAACTGCCAACCCATATACATAAAGAGGTTGAGCATATGTCAAAAAGCCTTCTTGATAGTGCATATATAAATAATGGACCCTTCACTTGATCTAGCCAATAAAGATGGAACATGCTATCAAGGCTATGACCACAAACTGTTCCATAGAGAAAGTAAAGCTTAAGCTGGAAACTTTAACAATATGAACGACGCCAGCTCAAAGTTCGTTGGTAGCTGTACCGACGCAACTGGAACAACAGCTAAACAACATAACAACAGTTAAAGAGTTTAACTAAGAATTTGCTTTTATTTTTTTATGTTTAGTTTATTGTAATGATTAATAATTTTTCAGCCTCGTTTTCATACAGGTATCTGGTCCTGAAAAACAAGACTTTAAAAAGTTTGTGATATAAAAGTCTTTGTGTGACTTTTTTTATAATAAAAGTCTTCAAATAAGTCTTTTAAAGACTTTTAAATAAAAGTCTGAAGATATAACGGTTATTTGGAGACTTCTAAAGTTTTTTTTTTTTTTTTAAATTTGAATCTGAAAATTGATTTAGCGGCATAAAAAATTGTTTACGGCAGAAAGCGTATTGAAAATAAGACCAAAACAGGAAGGAAGAAAATTAGTGTATTGGGAAGATGGAAGATTTAGTAAATGACACCCCCAATGCTGAGCAAATAAGAAGTAGATAAATTTTAGATAGCAGAAAGTAGAAGAGATATTGTTAGATGAGGGTGTTGGAGATGGAAGAGGTAGAAAATGAAAAGTAAGACTAAGGTGTAGACAATGAATTAGTTAGTGAGAGATTACGAGAATTTTAGGAGATAATACAAAAGGCATTAAATGGGGGTATTATGCGGGATGACGTATAATACGAGAGAGCAGTTCAGAGTATGCATCGCCAATAGTGTTAGTTAAAAAGAAATCAGACGTGAGCTAAGAATGTGTATTGATTTTAGGATACCTTAGGCAATAAGATTGCAATGTAACATATGCGACTTCTAGCGCGTACCCCAAATTTCATTATATTGCTTCTTTTTGATTTTTGGCGGTTTGTCTAATGTTTCGCCATTTCGACGGCTGCGATAGATGTTTAGTCGAGCTGAGTGGGTATGTCCCGGACTCTAGGAGGCCAATGATTATTGAGTGTGTTCGAGTTCGATAACTGCGCGTCAACATGAAATTCTTTGTATGTCATAATTTTTTTTAATCAATTAAAAACTCAAAAACATTAAAATAAGAGGCGGCGGCGGTAGGCGATTTTTAAGTTTTAGTTACGCAATATATGTAATTTTAAGAACTTTAGTTTTCTTTCGTCGGTACACAACAGCAACTGCCAAAACTAATTGTACATATTTATGCATATCACAATCGTGCAATAATGTGTTGAAAGTGGGACGCCAATACATACATGTGGATATGCGAACATGTATGTATGGGCATCCCTCGCACATTCATAACTTTTACAGAGCTTATGATCTCTGTTTCTACCATTCTAATTGCAAAAGATTGGAAGATCCTTACTGAACATGCAAAGTCATAACAGACAAAATAAAATAATTTAATTTTTGATTGACTGTAACTATTCTTTTAGTTATTAAGAATAAAATAAATTAAACAAAATAAAAAAAGTCCGCGCACCTGCTTCAACCGGGAGTTGAACTTCTACACCTCTCCGCAGCCGTCCGCCACCCACCTTCTAACCACTCTAACGCAATGCAAATAAAAAGTTTAATAAAATGCTGTGTGTCCAAGGACGCTAGGATTTGAACTTTCGGTATGCTTGCGTAAATTAGGTCTTAACCCAAGTATACAAGTATGTTTAAAGTGAGTTTAATTCGCTTATCATATCTCACTTATTTATAAGACCGATTTAAATGAAATTTCTATAACGCCCGTGCGCAAAGGTATTTGTCATATAAGATATTGACAACTTTGGTTTTTGAGCTAATTTATTTTGTAGTTTTTTAAATAGTTATTACTGATTTATACAAGGAGCGGAAAGGAATGTCCAGAATTTTTTGAAAGGACTCTTGTTTAGAGACACTGCAATATATACGTATCGTTGTCTTCCCCTTGTTGATTTGGAGATCGAGGTGTTCATACAGATCAGACAGACGGACAGACATGAGGACATGGCTCAAATCGACTCGGCTACTGATACTGATTCAGAATATATATAGTTTATGATGGGTCGGAGATGCCTTCCTTCTGCCTGTTACGCACATTTCCGTTCATTTAAACACAATAGACCATGAATTTTTAAAATCCATGGCCTAATAAGTTAAATTTTTAGATAGCAGAAAGTTAAGAAGAGAAAATTGTTAGATGAGGAATTGTTAGAATTGAAAATTAAGTGTAAGTTATTAGACAATGAATTAGTTAGTGAAAAAGAGATTACGAGAATTGAAGAAGATACTACAAAGAGCATGCACATGTAAATGATAATTTTGAAGAAGCTTTATTACAGATTTGCACTTTACACAATGGGAAGTAAGGAAGCATTCATACAATATTGGGGAACAGGGGTAGACTGGCAAGTGCGATGTGAATTAGAGACAATTTTAAGAACGATGTAAATGTTATTTGATAGAAAGAGCCTATTATGCCAAAGGTTAAATGCGATATGAATATTACGGTAGAATGCTGGAAGCAAACTTTGGTTGTTCACCCAAAGAGGACTATCATATGTAGAGAGAAAGTACAGGTGATGTTAGATGGGTATATGCGGGATGGTATCATACGAGAGAGGCAGTTCAGAGTATGCATCGCCAATAGTGTTGATTAAAAATCAGGTGAGCTAAGAATGTGTATTGATTTTAGGAAAGGACTTAATAAGGTGGTGATAAAAAAAGAACAACTATCTATTTTACCGTTAATAGATGATTTACTTGATAGGGGGTTTGAGATGAATAAAACAATATTTACAACGAAGCTGGATTTAAAAAATGGGTATTCTTTATGGATAAAGAATCGATAAAATATTTGTTACTTCGTTTGTCCTCCTTTAGGCCAATACGAAATTTTTAGAAATCTTAATAGGGGTTGAAGACAGCTCACAAGTTTTTCAAAGATTTGTTTAATAATATGTTTAGGGACTTTAAGATTAAAGAAAATAAGTTATAATATATATGGGATGATATTATGATCGCAAAGAATGCAGGTATGTAAAGGAACATTTACTAATTTTGAAGGGGAGAGTCTTTAAGCCCCGTTTAGTGGAGAAATCAGACTGGCAGTTCGAGGATAGACAGTGTGAATTTTGGGATAAGGTTAAGTATTTGGGATTTGAGATAAGTAAAGATGGCATTAGAGCAGAAGGAGAAAAGTTGGAAGCAGTTGAAATTTTCCCCATACCAGTGAAAACATAGCCCCGCTGTTCATAGTTCCTGGGGTTGTGTTCTTATTTTAAGAGATTTTATAAAAACTTTTCTGACGACCAAGAAACCGTTATATAATTTATTAAGAAAAGGATAAAAAGTTTAAATTTGAGGAAAAAAGAAGTTGGGGTGCAGTGGCTTTCCAACAGTTAAAGGATAAATTAGTTGAGGCTCGGTTTTGGCCATGTTTGATCATCAAGCCAAAACTGAAGCTATTGTGATGCCAATTCGTTCTTAAGTTTTGGGGCGGTAAGGAGACAACAGAGCAGAAATAGACTACCAAATACCCGTTACCGGTCTAACAGAATTGCTTTTATAAATTGTATAAATTTACACAATAAATGTTAAAAAAACCAGTAAGAAAAGCAACAGTCGCGCAACACGTGACAGTGGGATACCCTTCGAACTATTATGTTCCCGTGTAGTTTAATTTCTTAAATTCATACACATATGAATATGCACTCTTTGAAATTAATCCCGACATATGGCTCGTGCTACGCGCCTCGCCCGCCTCCCTTGTTAGCTGACGCACTTGGTTTTATGCTCATACTTTCTTAAATAACTTCTGTGTTTATTGTCCGATTGGATTGTAATTTGGAGACTACGTAGATATTTCATTCAGCTTAGTATACGTTAGAGCAAGAAAGTTGTATCTTTTATACAGCGCTTGCAAATTGAGTTCAAAAAATTAATTTATTGATTTACGGGGGCGGTGGGCGTGGCACTTAACATTTGAAATAAACTTGATCTGCGCCGAGTACTAGGAACCTTCATTCCAAATTTGGTATCTCTAGCATTTATAAAAGCTGAGATCTGTGTGTTCATCTGGTCAGACGAACATCCGGACAGGACACAGACAGACAGGCTCAATAGACTCGCCTAGTGATCCTGAGCAAGAATATATACTCTCAGGGTCTGCCACGCCTCCTTCTGCCTGTTACACTACATTTGCTTATTTTGCACAAAGTTAGTATACCCCTTTGATTATTTCCAATGGTCAAGGGTAGGTAAAAAGAAAATTAAAATTGACTTATCATCAAGCTTTAGTTCCTAACAAGGATCTGCATCACCA
The DNA here is from genome assembly GCA_018903425.1 of Zaprionus nigranus. NCBI lineage: Eukaryota > Metazoa > Arthropoda > Insecta > Diptera > Drosophilidae > Zaprionus > Zaprionus nigranus. The sequence goes on from JAEIGD010000170.1 coordinate 5,205, forward strand.
CCATGATGGGAGGCCTTTCAACGCTGGACAAATTAACTTGTGAGTAACTAACAACAATTCTGCATTAACCTCTGAGTAACCAACAACATCTATGAAAATTTTATATTCTCTGCTGATTCTTTTGATCCCCCAGCAAAAATTATAACGAACAACTTATCAAACAATTTAAAAATGACAAAACACCAAAAAAGAAACAATGTTAACAGCTGTTTTAAACCAGCATGAAATGTGTAGTGGCTTTATATTATGCCATTTCGTAAGCACTTTTCACCAATTCTATCCTTAAAAACAAAACAAACCAAAAAAAAAACAAATCTTATAATATAAAAACATTTAAATACCAAAGAATTACACATTGATACAACACAACTCAAAAAAAACCCATTAATGATTAAGAAAAAAAAGGCTATCAAGTTTTCAAGCAAATTTAAATATAAAGTTAAACTCTATAAATTGTAAGCCTCGTTTCAAGCCATTTAAGCTCAATGCTGAAAATAGGGGGCGCCAAAATGAATTGAAAAAAATTGAATTATCATAGAAAACATTTTATCAAATATTTTGCAAAAAAGATAATAAGAAATACAATTTTTTTTAATTTTACAAAACCCTGAAAAAATCATATTAAACTGAAATATCAATGAATAAAATAGTATAAGAAGATAAAAACCTATTAATCGAAACGAAATTACTAAGACATATCTTTCCAAATAGTTACTCAAACTCTTGTAAACAGAAATATTTACATTGATAATGTTAATGCAGGTCAATGGCAAATTATTAATCTGACCCTTGGCTATAGGAATAAAACATGAATATAGAAATGAACATAATGATGTGCTAAATTAATTTGTTTTCTGGATAGACATGGAAGGCTATAAAATAAATACTAAATACCCCTTTAACGATTGATGCGGACGAATAATCTGAATCATGAACAAGAAGAAATTAATTTAGAGGACATCGACCTTTTGAAGAAAAAAAATATACTGACATGGAAGAGAAAGAAAATCGTTATAAATTTAACTATTCCAGCTACGTAACATTAGCTGAACTATCGATTACGAACTGTCCGATAATCTCAAAACCGAAAAATACAATGGCGCAAACCAATATTGATTTCTGGATACAGCATAAAGCTTATACCTGACTTTGATGGTAAAGCTGAAAACTTGGTTTTATAGATGCTCTAAATATAAAACATTAAAGAAGAAAATGAATCTCTAGTTGTTTCGGTTCAAAAACCAAATTAAAAGGTACAGCGAGAAATCTGATAAGCAGTGAAACTACAATAACACCAGGTAATTTCAAGGATTAGAAGAAACGTCGCAAATCAGTTAAAAGTGATAACAGCAAAGCTGATGAACCTTCCAAAAAAAAATAAAACTTGCCAACCAATATACAGAAGTTGAGCTATGTCAAAAAGTCTTGATAGTGCATATATAAATAATGGACTTTCACTTGATCCCAAAATATGGCACACATGCTATCAAGGCTATGACCACAAACTGTTCCATAGAGAAAAGTAAAGCTTATAATGCCGGACACCTTTAACAATATGAACGACGCCATCTCCAAAGTTCGTTGGTAGCTGTACCGACGCAACTGGGAGAGCGACGCAGTATTTTTCTGTCGTCAAAATAGAGGCAATCGAATGTGTAACTCAAATAGAGGCGAAGAACAATAATGGAAACTATTTCTACTAGACAAACAGAACAGAAACAGTACCGAGGATACCGAAAGTGCATATATCGTGATGGACTTTCACTCGATCTAGCCGGTAAATATGGCACACAACATGCTATCAAGGCTATGACCACAAATTGTTCCAACATTTACACTTAATTATTCAATAAATAAACCACCAATTTTATATTTTCACCTAAGATAAATATTTCCATTTTTGTTTTTATATTATTTATCTGTTATTCTCGAATGGTTCCGTCCCTAGTGCCTGTGCCATTTTTCCTTTTCAGTTAATTTAGTTACATTTGTATTATATTTCATTTTTTTTTATTGTTTGGCAAAGCTTTTTTCATTATATAATCTATCAATATATTTTGTTTGCAACTGACAACAATTCCCTTTTTCATTATAGGATTTTGTATCATTATTTCAAGCTACGACTGTACATTTATTTTCAGTTATTTTTAATCAGACGCTGTGGATTTTCATCGAGCTCTGTACAAAATCATTTATTAAATGAAATGAATAAATAAAACGAAATAAATTGCAAATATCAGCGAAAGACGCTATTAGCAATGTTAAATTGCTAATCTATCACTTTTTTGTGCTGGTGTGAGGACTCAAAAATGTGAGTCCCACAAAAAAAATTTTTATTTCTTATTATTATTTAATTCTTAACTAAGAAATACCCAATGAAGGGTATTTGATAGGCAGGCTACACAGAAGTTAGAAAACAGCATAACCCCATAACTATAAGTAGGGTATATAGACTCGCTCACCGAAAACCCACCACCGTTTACATACTTGGACCGGGAGCAAGCGAGATAGCAGCGACCGGCCAACCAGTGCGAACGGATCAGCAACTGTGAGCGTGGCAAAGAGCGACGCTCTCACACACACACACAAGTGCACACTTTGGCGGCCCACTCAACAGCTGAAGAGAACGCACTCACATAAACAGCTGGAGAGAGAGGAGAGCATGCGCACGTCACGCACGTCAGTGCATGCACTCACGCACCCAAAGAGCGGCGCTCACAAACAGCTGGAGAAGGGGGCGAGAGCATGCGCACGCACACAGACGCCCACACATAAAGGCACGCGCATGTCACTCAAATGACAGTGCTGCACTCACGCACCCAAACGAGAGACGAAATGCAGTGAAGAAGCGGGCTTTTGAGTTTAACCTGCGGGGCTTTTGAGTGCGCCGGCAACAGATGATCAAGGTAGTCGAGCAGTGACCCTGAAAGGGAACAGAAGTGCAACCCGAGAAAAGAGGAGAAAACGTGCCCCGAAAGCGAAGAGAAGTGCCAAGTCCCAAGGACAACGAGTTGCGACAGGACGAAGGAACAGACACCACATTTAGGAAGTCAACAGCAAAGCCGAGCCAAACAACAAGAAGAACACGAGAAGACAAATACTAAGCCAACAGAAGACCAGGTGAGCGAGCCACCACCCATGGCACAAAAGCGGGGATACGTGACCCCAGGAAATTTAGGAAAACACGTGTGCGGTGCTAGGCAGGGTATCAAATTGTACATAAGTGTCACCAAAATAGAAAAACCAGTAAGAAAAGTAAACACTGTCGCTGACAGTGGGATACCCTTCGACCTATGTATGTATGTTCCTATGTATGGTCCTCATATATGTAACATATGCACATGCTTTGGAATAACCCCCCCCCATGGCGGCGGCGCTCCCCGCGCGCCCCGCCTCCCTTGGTTAGCTGACTGAAGCACTTGGTTTATGGTCAGTAAGTTCTTAAATAACTCCTGTGATTATTGTCTGAACGGATTTAATTTGGAGACTACGTAGATATTTCATTCAGCTTAGTGAAAGTCAGAAAGTTGTATCTTTTATACAGCGCTTACAAATTGAGTTCAAAAATTTATTTATTGATTTGTATGGGGCGGTGGGCGTGGCCACCTAACATTTGTAATAAACTTCTATCTGCGCCGAGCAGGAACCTTGTTATTTGTCTCGCTAGCGTTTATAATACGCAGCTGATCTTGTGTTTATCTGGTCAGACGGACACGTCCGGACACACCGGCCTGGATCAATCGACTCGGCTAGTGTCCTACCGAAAGAATATATATATGGGGTCTTGCCGGCTCCCTCCGCTCTCTCCGCCTGTTACATACATTTGCATTTTGCACAAAGTTAGTATACCCTGTTTGACCATTTTCAATGGTCGAAGGGTATAATGAAATAAAGAAGTAAAACGAAACCGAAAGTTTAGTGTTCAATATTTGTGATGAGTGAAAATAAGGCCACGGTACTTGGTGCGGGAGCCCCAGTTGAGAGAGGCAAAAACCACTCAAACTGGAGGCGCTCGCATACAGGGTGACTTTTATGTCGCCCAACCGTGGATATATTTAGTGTAGTGTTGGCTGTGAGTTTTGTTCTGCATGTTACTTTAAGCGTAGTGTTTTTCTACAGGCGTGTATAAGTGTGTGTAGAGGTGGTGGTATGGCATATCGGTGCAGGAGAGTAACGCATGTCTGTGTGTTCTCACTGTGCTGAAGTTTCACTGGTGCGACGACGGTCAACACCCATCGAATACAGTGAAGCTTCTAGTACAGCCGCAGGGCGAAAGTCTCAAAGCTGACGGTCAACATCCCGGCCCTGAGACTCTCAAACTGTAAAGAGAACATTCGGAATGCAGTATTTTCTCTGTTGCTGACTGCTGACGGACCACACCCACTCTGCACCTCGCCCTCGAGTCGGCCTCGCCGCTTCAATAGCCTTTGCCCTTCCACTCGTCACCCAAACATATACCACCCCCTCGTCCAGGGTCTCAGCACCAATACAAATTTCTTGTAACGGTAGCCCTGGCGCGATTGAGCCCACCTCAGCCCTAGAACGCTACCTTACAGGTGGCGCCTGAGCAGGGACCCTGAGGCTCTTAGGAGGGGATTCCATCTTACGTGGCGTAAAGAACCACATATGGGTTCGAGGGAAAACAAGGGCGGTGCGGCGGCAGAGCACCGTAGCGGCAGTGGCACGGGCTGCGTTTCATTGGCAAAACGACGAGACGCAGTTAAAGTGCGCTGTGTCGTTGTTACACGCATGCCGACACTCACACACCAAATTGTTAGTGTTAAAAAGGCGACTTGTTGAGAAGAAAGAAGCAGAGAAAGCTTGTACGGAGACTGAGGAAACTAGCACAGAGACAGGGACATAGACGAGGACGTAGAACAGGGACGGACGAGAAGGACGGAGGAATTAGTTTTTAGCAAGGTTTAGGATTTAAGCACGAGTTAGTTTTAGCAAGAATAGGAGTTAAGCACGAGTTAGTTTTAGCAAGGATAGGATTAAGTCGATGCAAGGAGACAGACAGGACCAGACCAGGACGACAGGGCCCCGATTTGCAAAGTTGCAAGTCAAGGAGTAACAACAAAGAGCAGCCAGCAAAGATCCAGCAAGCAACATTCGCAGAGAAAAAAAAAACATTAGAGTGGATTTCGTTTTTATTATACAATCTATATCATCTTTCAAAATGCCTTCGGAACAATTTGAGGAAGAACTTAGAGAAATCACCATTGTGGTGCGCTCTCCAATAACATCAACCAAGCCGCCGGTCAGCTTGGCAGATATAGAGCGCGACTACATGAATGTGGAGCCGACACCTATACCTTACCGTCGTCTGGGCTTTCGGAATACCCTGGAATTGTTGCAGGAAACAAATGCGTTTGATTTTCATGAGTTCGGCAACAATATCATTATCAGAGCCAAGCCCAACCCAAAATCGCACATATTGCTTCTATGGTGCGTAACCAAAAAAGTAGCGGCAAACCAAAGACAGCAAACATATTTAGCAGAACTCAAGCACCGACACATGTACGGTTCGTCAGGACCATTGGTAATACAAACGCACAAAGCAACTACCCGAAACAGGGGAGAGGCACGACCACCAGCAAGTAACAAGGATACACGCACAGGATGTAACGAGTAAGGACACCAAGATATAACCAGGATACAACGATTATAGAGGCACGACCAGCAGCAAGTAACAAGGAAATTAGAGGCTGTGCATTAAATGTTCGCTCCGGTGCCTAGCAGACCAAGTTCTGTAAAACCTAAGAACGACACTCCTGCGTAACTACGCAGATCTTTACTGTTATTGAAAATAGTTGATATCAACAACTTACCGTTCTGTTTAATAAACCGTGTGTTTATTAACGATACCGAGATGGAAAACAAAGGATTTCTAACTTTTAAAAAATTGTTGAGTCTAATGTGGGCGAATCAGAGTCATGTTCAGCCTGATACAAATTTGGATCAGAATCTCCATGGAAAGGTTAATCTGCGCGGGTCTAGGGAAGTCAAAATTACGGTTCTGGGGGAATCCTGTTTTTGTTGGATGCACCCTTTTGGCGGTTCTCCGAAAGTTTTGTTTGGCAGCGTTTGCAGTGAGGCTTGTACCTTTTAGCTTTTCAACAACCATAGCAAAATATGGGTCAAGGTATTAAACAATTTTCCCCGCTGTGTTCAAAAGTTCCACCACGTGAGCTTTTCATTGCAATGCATTAGCATTGCGGATGGCGGCAAGTTGAAGTTCAAGTTGGGGGAGTTCAAGAGAAAGCTCTCAATTTGCCAACGCCCATGAGTATCAGGCAAAGATTGTTCTTTAAAATCCCCACCAACTCTTCTTCGTCAATTTTAAACAAGATTTATCAATCTTGAACGCGAGAATTTCGTAAAGGTTGAAAAAGACTTTCCAATCTTTTGCTTGCGAGAACAAATCAATTCCGTGGACGTAAAATCTGAGCGGTAGTCTTTGTAATGTTGGCAAACGACTGCACAAAAATCTGACCAAACTATGCAATCTACCTGTGTATGGTATCGCCAGTACCAATCACTAGCTTTTCCAGTAACCAGCCGTGAAATAACTGTCCAAGGTTTCGTCGGTTAACGACTTGACTCGATAAATGAATTCTTCGAGTTTTGCATGATGTCGGCAGTCTTACGTGTGAATAGCTATGATGCCATTGGTGACGAAGTTGCACGTACAGTAATAGATGAGGCTTAAGCATCAGCGAAGAAATAACTCGATCATATTTCGAACTCCAGTATAGTCAAAATCATTGTGGCGGCTAACCGGGGGGACGACGGAGCGAGGTTCCTGATCATTGGAGGAGCTAGTGCGTTGTGCGAGCTCTAATGCTTTTGTGAGATTTCGTGGGGCCGGAACTGGCATCTTTTTGAAGTAAAGGGCTTTCAAGTGAAGAAAATATTAAATGATCCGATCAAAAGATTAAAGTTAGGGTTCACCCTATTTCAATCAATATACTCAACAAAAACAACATGCCAAACAGAAAATCAGTATTGGTAGGCAACGATGTACTAACAGCAATATTCAGTATTATATTCAGAATTATGTATGACAGTATTTTCATAATGTAACAAATCAAAAGATGGTTTTTCCTAGACTAAACGAAAGCAAAGGTGAGCAGTAGAGTGTAAGCAAATATTCACATTTTTGTAGTGACCCCTGTAAGGGATTGCACTGTCCTATGCCAACTTAACTAGGTATGTGTCGTCGGCCGCTCTGCTAAGAAACATAACGTTTCCCAAGAAAAATAGTTACTATGTACTGAATTTACCAAATGTACAGGAACAAGAACAATTTGAACAACTCTTCCTTTCAAATTGTGTCTTTTTTTTTCTAAATTTTTCTTTCAATTCTTTTTCGACTCCATTTAATTTAACTTCTCCTAATTTCTCTGAATGTATGGTAAAATAAAATGCAAGGCAACGAGAAAATATATGCACACGTACTCTATGCGGTATGTATATCAAACAAAGGAAAAGACAAACAAGAGAAAACGAGATTCAAATCAAACGTTTTCTGTGCTACTGTTATTAAAAAATGTCTTGTAATAACCGTTATTTGTGATTTTTAAAAATAAAATTTTTATTATAAAAGTCATTGCTAACTGTTATTTTATAACTTTTATTTTTCAAAATCACAATTAACAGTTCTTTCAAGACATTTAAAAATATTACTCATTAAACTTAAATATTTTGAAAAAGTCTGATTGACTTTTAAATCAGACTTTTTCAAAATATTTAAGTCTAATGAAAATATAAAAGTCTTTCATAAAAGTCTTTTCTTTTAAGAATACCGTATACCGCATACCATGGAAGATAGAAGCAAAAAATGTAAATTTTCCACTGTTGTTTATTGATTTTAATGCACAATATTTTTTTAAATGTATCGGTAGACAGATTGGGTCCTAAGTCCGACAGAACCAATTCAAATGCAAAGAGACTTATTATTTTAATCTGAGAGATTTATTTTTGACAAGACTTTTTAAAAAAGTTTGTGATATAAAAGTCTTTGTGTGACTTTTATAATAAAAGTCTTCAGTAAGTCTTTTAAAGACTTTTAAATAAAAGTCTGGATATAACGGTTATTTGGAGACTTCAAAAAATTGTTTTGTAATTAATAATTAAAATAAACTTTTATAATAAAAATCCAAAAATAATCATTATTTAAAGTTTTTTATGATAAAAATCAAAAAATAATCGTTAAAAATGATTTTTATGCATAAAACTTATTACCGTTACGGTCCCTGGCACAAATTGCTTTTATAAATTGTATAAATTACACAATAAATGTTAAAAAAAAATAAACAATATAATACTAAATACCCCTTTAATGATTGATGCGGACGAACAATCTGAATCATAGAACAAGAAGAAATTAATTTAGAGGACATCGAGCTTAAAGAAAAATATACTGACATCGAAGAAAAAGATCTGTTAAATTTAACTATTCCAGCTACATTAACATTAGCTGAACTATCAGATTACGAACTGTCCGATAATCTCAAAACCGAAAATACAATGGCGCAAACCAATATTGATTTTCTAAATACAGCATCAAAGCTTATACCTGACTTTGATGGTAAAGCTGAAAACTTGACAAGTTTTATAGATGCTCTAAATATAATAAACTTAATTAAAGAAGAAAATGAATCTCTAGTTGTTTCGGTTCTAAAAACCAAATTAAAAGGTACAGCGAGAAATCTGATAAGCAGTGAAACTACAATAACACAGGTAATTTCAAGTCCTAGAAGAAACGTAAAGCGCGAATCAGTTAAAGTGATAACAGCAAAGCTGATGAACCTTCAACAAAAGAATAAAACTGCCAACCAATATACATAAGAGGTTGAGCATTTGTCAAAAGCTCTTGATAGTGCATATATAAATAATGGACTTTCACTTGATCTAGCCAATAAATATGGCACACATGCTATCAAGGCTATGACCACAAACTGTTCCATAGAGAAAGTAAAGCTTATAATGCTGGTACCTTTAACAATATGAACGACGCTATCTCAAAGTTCGTTGGTAGCTGTACCGACGCAACTGGGAAGAGCGACGCAGTATTTTTTCTGTCGTCAAAATAGAGGCAATCGTAATGGTAACTCAAATAGAGGCAGAAACAATAATGGAAATTATAACAACTACAACATGAACAGAAACAGTACCGAGGATACCGAAAGTGCATATATCAGTGATGGACTTTCACTCGATCTAGCCGATAAATATAGCACACAACATGCTATCAAGGCTATGACCACAAATTGTTCCAAGCATTTACACACACACTTAATTATTCAATAAATAAACCACCAATTTTATATTTTCACCTAAGATAAATATTTCCATTTTTGTTTATTATTATTTATCTGTTATTCTCGAATGGTTCGTTCCTAGTGCCCTGTGCCATTTTTCCTTTTCAGTTAATTTAGTTACATTTGTATATATTTCATTTGTTTTATTGTTTGGCATAAAGCTTTTTTTCATTATATAATCTATCAATTTTGTTTGCAACTGACAACAATTCCCTTTTTTCATTATAGGATTTTGTATCATTATTTCAAGCTACGACTGTACATTTATTTTCAGTTATTCTTGATAAGCAGCAGTCATTCGTCGGGGTAAGACGTATTTTCATCGAGCTCTGTACAAAATCAATTTATTTAAATGAAATGAATAAATAAAACGAAATAAATTACAAATATCAGCGAAAAGACGCTATTAGCAATGTTAAATTGCTAATCTATATTATTTTGTTTGTGTGTGGTGTGAGGACTCAAAAATGTGAGTCCCACAAAAAAAAATTTATTTCTTATTTATTATTTCATTCTTAACTTAATGAAATACCCAATGAAGGGTATTTGATAGGCAGGCTACACAGAAGTTAGAAAACAGATACACCCCATAACTATAAGTATAGGGTATATAGACTCGCTCACCGAAAACCCACCACCGTTTACATACTTGAGACGGGAGCAAGCGAGATAGCAGCGACCGGCCAACCAGTGCGAACGGATCAGCAACTGTGAGCGCACGCAAAAGAGCGACGCTCTCACACACACACACAAGTGCACACTTGAGCGGCCCACTCAACAGCTGAAGAGAACGCACTCACATAAACAGCTGGAGAGAGAGAGAGAGCATGCGCACGTCACGCACGTCAGTGCATGCACTCACGCACCCAAAGAGCGGCGCTCACAAACAGCTGGAGAGAGCGAGAGCATGCGCACGCACACAGACGCCCACACATGAGCGCACGCGCATGTCACTCAAATGACAGTGCATGCACTCACGCACCCAAACGAGAGACGAAATGCAGTGGAGACAGCAGGGCTTTTGAATTTAACCTGCGGGGCTTTTGAGTGCGCCGGCAAAGCAGATGATCAAGGTAGTCGAGCAGTGACCCTGAAAGGGAACAGAAGTGCAACGCGAAAAAAGGAGAAAAGTGCCGAAAAGCGAAGAGAAGTGCCAAGTCCCAAGGACAACGAGTTGCGACAGGACGAAGGAACAGCCACGACAATAAGGAAGTCAACAGCAAAGCCGAGCCAAACAACAAGAAGAACACGAGAAGACAAATACTAAGCCAACAGACAAAACAAGGTGAGCGAGCCACACCATGGCACAAAAGCGGGGATACGTAGACCTAGGAAATTTAGGAAAACAGTGTGCGGTGCTAGGCAGGGTATCAAATTGTACATAAGTGTCTACGAAATAAGGAAAAAACCAGTAAGAAAAGCAACAGTCGCGCAGCACGCGACAGTGGGATACCCTTCGACCTATGTATGTATGTTCCCTATGTATGTACTCATATACATATGTACATATGCACATGCTTTGAAATTAATCCCGACAGATGGCGCTCGCACTTCGCGCTCGCCCGCCTCCCTTGTTAGCTGACTGAAGCACTTGGTTTATGCTCATACTTTCTTAAATAACTCCTGTGATTATTGTCTGAACGGATTGTAATTTGGAGACTACGTAGATATTTCATTCAGCTTAGTATTCGTTAGAGTCAGAAAATTGTATCTTTTATACAGCGCTTGCAAATTGAGTTCAAAAATTAAATTATTGATTTGTGGGGGCGGTGGGCGTGGCACCTAACATTTGAAATAAACTTGATCCGCTTGAAGTACACAGGAGTCTTCCTGCCAAATTTGGTAACTCTAGCTTTTATAATAGCTGAGATCTGTGCGTTCACACAGACGGACAGACGGACAGACAGACAGACATGGCTCAATCGACTCGGCTTGTGATCCTGAGCAAGAATATATATACTTTATGGGGTCTCCGACGCCTCCTTATGCCTGTTACATACATTTGCACAAAGTTAGTATACCCTTTTTTGACCATTTTCAATGGTCGAAGGGTATAAAAATAAAGCGAAAGCTAAGCCCACAACACAAACAGGCTGGCAATCAGCCGAAAATAAATCGCGCCAACGTTGACAACTCAACTTCAAATAGGTTTGCACTATTGGATGACTGCGAAGTGCATCCAATCAAAGAACAGGAGCGGAAGAAGATTAAGCCGCCACCAATATTTATACGTGAGAAAACCTCAAGTGCGCTGGTTAACAAACTAGCTACAATCATCGGAGAAAACAAGTTCCACGTTATACCTCTTTGCAGGCTGTCATTAATGGAATTGAATCAACAGTGACCCCATCCGAAATTATCGAGGCACTAAAGGAGAAAAACTTTTAAAGCAAAAACGGTGATCAACATTCTTAACAGGAAGAAAGAGCCACAGCCACTCTTCAAAGTCGTCGAACTGCCATGAATATGGCCATACCAAAGCGTACTGCACCCTAAAATCTATCTGCGTCGTTTGCAGCGATGCTCACAGTACCGCAAACTGTCCTAAGAACAAGGACGATAGCTCAATTAAATTATGCAGCAACTGTGGCGAAAAACACACAGCCAACTGGCGAGGATGCATTGTTTACAAGGAACTTAAGAGTCGCCTAAACAAACGAGTGGCTTCAGCTCGTGATCGTACCACACCAACAATTCAAAAAGCAATGGAACCGACTACAACTAACATCCCTTTGCCTACCAGCCACTGCCCGGTACTCTTTAATATTTCGTACCAACTGCAACACATCGAGCGGCCGTATAGACTTACAAGCAACAGGACCAACTGGGAGAGGTACAAAAAATCTTTTTGTTCTCATACCGACTTCTCAAACTCTTTGGAAACCGAGCAAGACATCGATAAGTTTGCTGGTAGCCTAGAATAAACACTAGTTGCAGCAGCAAAAGCGTCAACTCCACAAGATACCCACGGATCCAGCAAAAAATTCAACATGACAAGTCGAGATACCGAACTCCTTGATCACCTGGCGCAAAGAGTAGACTAAAAGCAGCTTCTCGCAGACTTACTAAAGCGCTTAAGAAAAAGAAGCGGACGCACAACTGCGTTACATCGAGAATCTCACGCCCACCAGCAAAAAAAACTCATTGTGGAAAGCGCACAGGAATCTACAGGCACCAGCAGAAACTGTCGTACCCCTCCGTAACTCAACCGGAAACTGGTCTCGTAGTCACATGGACAGAGCAAGAGCCTTCGCTGATCATCTCAAAAAGGTATTCCAACCAAATCCAGCCACTAACTCATTTAATCTCCCACCCTTAACGGCATCTGACTTAGCACCACAAGATCCCATCGAATTCCGGCCAAGCGAAATAACGAAAGTCATTAGAGAGCAACTGAAGACTGGAAAATCGCCTGGCTTCGATTTAATAACCCCGAAAATGATCATCGAGCTCCCAATGTGTGCAGTTCTACAAATCTGCCTTCTCTTCAACGCTATTACCAAAATTGGATACTTCCCTCAAAAGGGGAAGAAATCAGTTATTGTTATGATCCCTAAGCCTGGGAAAGACAAAACACAGCCATCATCATACAGGCCAATAACCTACTTACTTGTCTATCCAAGTTATTTGAAAAAGTACTGCTGCTACGAATCAGTCCCACCTTAAAACACACGACACACTCCCATCGCACCAATTTGGTTTTCAGGCAAAACATGGAGCTATTGAGCAGGTTAACCGCATCACAACAGAAATTCGCACTACTTTTGAGCATCGAGAATATTGCGCAGCTTTATTTTTACACGTTACAAAAGCATTCGATAGAGTTTGGTTGGATGGACTTATGTTTAAAATAACCAAAGTGTTGCCTCAAAACTTACATAAGCTTCTAAAGTCTTACTTATACCAAAGAGTGTTCGCGGTTAGATGTAGTTCAAGCACTTCAAGCGATTGTACTGAAGCTGTGATTGTGTAGAAACTGGAGTTCCCCAAGGAAGTGTTTTAGGTCCAATTTTATACACCCTATACACGGCCGACATCCCAACAGACTACCAGTAACAATATCCACATTCGCTGATGACACTGCAATACTGAGTCGATCCAGATGCCCAGTAAAAGCTACGATGCAGCTAGCACGCCATTTAACATGTGTAGAACATTGGCTTGGGAAAGACAAAACACAGCCATCATCATACAGGCCAATAACCTACTTACTTGTCTCTCCAAATTATTTGAAAAAGTACTGCTGCTACGAATCAGTCCCCACCTCAAAACACACGACACACTCCCATCGCACCAATTTGGTTTTCGGGCAAAACATGGAGCTTTTGAGCAGGTTAACCGCATCACAACAGAAATTCGCACTGCTTTTGAGCATCGTGAATATTGCACAGCTTTATTCTTAGACGTTGCACAAACATTCGATAGAGTATGGTTGGATGGACTTATGTTTAAAATAACCAAACTGTTGCCTCAAAACTTAGGGGACGCTCCCGGTTGCCGTTCATTGAACGACGGTTGGCTGGGAGAACCTTAAAGATGTTAATCGATACCGGCGCGGCAAAAAATTACATTAGGCCTCTAAAGGAGCTGAAAGATGTAATGCCGGTCGCCAGCCCCTTTCTCGGTGAGCTCAATACACGGCTCCCCCGAAATCAAACACAAGTGCTTAATGAAAGTCTTCAAGCACACCTCCCCATTTTTCCTTCTGGATTCTCTCAACGCGTTCGACGCTATTATAGGCTTGGACCTGTTAACACAGGCCGGGGTAAAGTTGAACCTTGTAGAGGACACCCTAGAATACCAGGGCATCTCTGAAAAGCTTAGCTATTTCAGCTGCCCCAATGTAAACTTCAATGATGTGAACGATATTGTTGTACCTGTCTCCGTTAAAAAGGAGTTCAAGGATACAATAATAAGGATAATGAAAGCTTTCTCCACTTTAAATGAAGCTCTTCCATTTAACACCGCTGTCACTACCACAATTCGGACAGTAGACAATGAACCGGTGTACTCAAGGAAGTGTTTTAGGTCCAATTTATACACCCTATACACGGCAGACATCCCAACAGACTACCAGTAACAATATCCACATTCGCTGATGACACTGCAATACTGAGTCGATCCAGATGCCCAGTAAAAGCTACGATGCAGCTAGCACGCCATTTAACATGTGTAGAACATTGGCTTGCAGATTGGCGCATACGAGTAAACGAACAAAAATGCAAACAGGTTACGTTTACCCTTAACAAACAAAGCTGCCCGCCCTTGGTTATGAACCACACGCGCATCCCACAAGCCGATGACGTAACATACTAAGGTATTCATCTGGACAAGCGGCTCACCTGGCGGGAAACACATAGAGGCCAAGACGACACACCTGAGACTAAAAACAAAGGATCTACACTGGCTTATAAACATTCGGTCTCCCCTAAGCCTGGAGTACAAAGTCCTTTTGTATAACTCCGTTCTTCAACCCATATGGACCTATGGCTCCGAGCTATGGGGCAATGCATCGAGAAGCAACATCGACATTGTACAGCGAGCACAGTCTAGGATTCTGAGAATCATAACTGGGGCTCCATGGTATCTTCGGAACGGGAATATACATAGAGACCTACAAGTAAAACTTGTCATTGAGACAATAACAGAGAAAAAAGTAAAATACAAGGAAAACTAGGCTCACATCCAAATCCCCTTGCAAGAAAACTTCTTCGAGTATGCAGCCAAAGTCGACTGCACCGCAACGATCAACCAGCCCAGCTTTAAATTTGTTAGGCCACGTAGCACGAATCATCTCATAAAATTATAATTAGTTAGCTTAGAATAAGACTTGAAAACTTATTGTTAGTCTCTTAAGTAAAAGGGAAGATAGAGTTAGAGATCATTGCCATTTTACAGGTAAATTCAGGGGTGCTGCACACAATGCCTGCAACTTAAAATATAAAGTACCTACTTTTATACCAGTATTTTTTCATAATTTCACTAGGTATGATTGCCACTTGTTTATTAACGAGTTGGAGAATATACCTGGACAATTTAGCGTAGTGCCCCTCAATAAGGAGCAATAAATTTTAGTTTCAAAATTTCTTCCAATGCCCGATGGAAAGAATTTAGAGATTCGTTTTCTAGATTCTTTCCGTTTCATGTCATCTTCGTTAGATACATTAGCATCTAACCTAGATGATTCACAAATGTCCACTACCAGACAAATATTTGAGTCCGAATCACAGTTTCAGTTGATGCGTAAAAAGGTGTGTTTCCCTATGAACATTTAAGTTCAGTTGATAGACTTGAAGAAACTTCTACTTCTGCTTTTTTACAGTAAATTAACTGAATCCGAATGTTCAGAAGAAAGCTATGCACATGCACAAGATGTCTGGAACAAGTTTTTCATGTAAAACTCTAAAAGATTATTTAGAGTTGTACTTGAAAACTGATCATCTGCTATTGGCAGACATCTTTGAAAACTTCAGACATTATGTATTAGCATATACTCTCTAGACCCTGCTCAGTTTTTCACTACTCCAGGGTTATCTTGGGACGCCATGTTAAAAAGTACCAAGATTGAATTGGATCTTCTTACAGATATTGATATGTATAGATTCATTCAATCAGGTATACGTGGCGGTCTAGTGCAATGCACCAAAAAAATATACAAAAGCAAATAATAAATATCTACTGGAATATGATGAAACAAAAGATTCTTCATATCTGGTATATTTAGGCGCTAATAATTTATATGGTTGGGCAATGTCAAGAAACGAAAAATTCGCCGCTGCAGCTGGTATATACGTAGCTGTGTGTGTATGTATATACGTACATACAATTGCTTGAACTCAGTAATTATTATTGCATTCGACTTATGGACGAAAGTTTGTGAGAGGGGGCGACAGTGGAGCATAAACAACAGCAAACACTAGCATCCAAGAGCAGTTCAAAATATATATTTATGTACATATGTATAATTATTAAACTACGATGCCTGTCTGTATGTATGTATATACGTATATGTACATATATATATGCATGCAAATAAGCTCAACGATTATAGTGTACGTATGGTCCAAGAATTGAAAGCGAATGCCAAAAAAAACCAATTTAAATACGCTTTCAATTTTTCGCACAAATAACTGTGGTTCTGGATCGGGTTGACCGGCTGCTACTTTCCTGTAGGCTTGCTGCAATTGCAGGGTAGCCCTCGATGAATTGCAGCACCAATTTTGGAATTAAACACGACCGACGCGAATAATTTGTCAGTGATCCGCCCACGAACCGAAAGGCAATTTAATTTAACTTTTGTAATTGCACTTTTTCACTTACAATTGTTGTACACAATTGTTGTTTTTATTTTCACTTTTTTTGTGTCACTGTCACTTTTAAATTTCACAATGCGAAACGGGGCGAATTCAAACAACGAAGAGAGGACTTTTATTGCGCTCCCGCTCCGCCCTGAACTAATTTACACTAGGCTTCAAGGTTTTTCTACAACAACTAACTTAATTTAACACCTACTATCATTCGGAAACATTGAAACATTCTTTTCCTTACTTTCATTCGGGACCTTTCCTTTCCTACTATCATTCGGAAACATTAAAACATTATTTTCCTTACTGTTATTCAGGAAATTTTTCTTGATCACGCTCCTTACTTTCATTCAGGAGTTTTATTTGACTTTTTGACCTAGAATTAGCCATGTTAGTTTCATATACGATTACATCTCTTGCCACAAAAAACTTTTCATTATGGGCATCCCATAATTTGAAACCATTTGTTTCATAACCAACTAAAATTGCTTTAAACGATTTCTCGTCAAATCTCCTTTTCCTATTTTTAACATGAACATACACAGTTGAACCAAAAACTTTAAAATTCTTTAAACTAGGTTTTCTGTTGTGCCACTCCTCATATGGACTTTTCGAATTTATTCCTTTAGTCCTACTGGGAGTTCTAGTAATTAAAAAGGTAGCAGTTAATACTGCTTCGCCCCAGAAGCTTTTATCTAAGTGACCATAGATCGAGTTTATTCTGTTATGGTTCGGATCATCCTTTCTGACACACCATTCAATTGCGGGGTATAGGGTACACAATAATTATGCATTTCTGTCGATAGGTATTTCCTGCCATTGTCTATATAGAGATTCACAATTTTAAGGTTGAAATGTGCTTCACTTTTCAACGCAAAATCTTTAAACATCGTGAAAACATCTGATTTATGTTTTAATAGATAGGTCACAAAATAGTGTGTGTACTGATCTACGAAAATGACAATAGTTTTTCTCGTCAATTGATACGGGAGTGATTGGGCCACACACATCTGAATGGATGACAAACAGGGTTCTTGTTATATGCTCCTTATTTTTACTCTTTTCGAAACGTAATCTTACTTGCTTTCCATTCAGACAGGCTTCACATATTTCGTTAGTTGGATTAACGTTGGCTAGAATATTATTATCACAAAACAAATTATTTCTCTTTATTTCTAGAAATTTCCCTTTACTAATGTGACCTAGTCTCTCATGCCATAACCGAAACAAATTGCTCGTTTCATTATTTATATTAAAAGCTTTCAAATCAAAAATTGGCATATTGAACATACCTGAATTCTCGGCAATAACCATTCCATTCTTTATGATCTTCACACCATTGAGAGACAGCAATCGCTTTCGAACAGCTAATTGCGACGCCAAAACTTTTGCGCTCATAAATGGCGTCTAAATTCTAAGAATTTGTCTCGACGTATTGTCGGCTGTTGCGATAAATTAATATGTTAACTTTTATTTTACCACCAGCAACCAGCCACTCTCGTAAGTGTCAAAATCAAAAGAGGAAAAATACACCGCGTCTTTCACTTTAGGTGTGACCGAATAACTTAAT
This sequence comes from Zaprionus nigranus, assembly GCA_018903425.1. Classification (NCBI taxonomy): domain Eukaryota; kingdom Metazoa; phylum Arthropoda; class Insecta; order Diptera; family Drosophilidae; genus Zaprionus; species Zaprionus nigranus. The sequence goes on from JAEIGD010000170.1 coordinate 23,405, forward strand.
AACAATAATGCCATTTTTGGTATTTTATTAAATACTGATTCGGGGATATCCCCGCTAAAATATTGTAGCATACAACGAATCGAAATTCTTTGTAGTACTGTTGAGCGGATGTTAGGTGATTGTTGGGTCGCTAGCACGCGCTGGTATCCGGCTCAGATGTGTCGGCAATGGGGGGTTCAAACGAAAACCGCAACAACTGTGCTCACGACAATAAAAAGACAAATAAAAGAAATTCGCGTGCTATATCGCCAGACAACTAAGTACGATCAAAAGAACAAAAAGGGAAAAAGAGACAGGTCAGTCGGTCACACAAGACCAAAAATTAAAGCAGCCTTTTTGGGCTCCCTCCAATATTTGGAGCGGCCATATCCCCACCCTTCCATGATCGCCAAGTGCAACGGTATAATCGGCGATCCTTGTGGCTACCTAACAGTTAATACGTTTCATCACTTCCGTCGCCCATGACTCCCGGAAACAATTTATATTTAGTTAAGATTCATTATAACTTTTATTGCTTAACACTACAACTCCTATTCAAACTATAATTCATTATTATTTTCGTTTTTATTTATATATTCCTAGTTTTACTATTTCTTATTTATTCTATTAATTACTATTTTAAAGATTAATATTCATTATTGATTTCCGTAATGTTTCTATTCAGGACTATTTTTAATTTTAATAAGAAATCTAAAGGAAGAACTATATCATTTTATATATACAAATTTGATTACCAAAACGGACCTCTATAGGTAGGTGTAGTAAATGGAAATGCAAGTGGCTGCAATAGATAATAATGGTGCTTTATTGTTTGAGGTCCTTTGCATGGTATTTACCTACGAAATTACCCTGCATATCCTCAACCTCATAATATGCGGACCCTAGCTTCTTTGTAATACGAGCTAGCTTCGCACAAGCCTGTTGGAAATTTCGGCGGAAAATTTCCTGTCCTTCTTTAAAGGAAACGTCGCCACTGCGCATGTTATACGTCGCTTCATTGCGCGTATGCTGTTTTTGCATGCTACTTGCAGCTTGATATCGCATTATATCTATCGAATCGTCTTTATCAAACGAAACTGATCGATCTTCGAGCAGATTTAATCGTCTCAATAGCTCATAGTTTCTGCCATTCGTCATCATGTGTTGCCCAAACACCAATCGATACGGCGTGTTATTCACAGCTGTATGAAAACTCGAGCGTAATGAGCAGCATATACTGCTAAGATTTTCATCCCAGTTGCTTTGATTTGGGTTTATGTACGCTTTTATAGCTGCAATCACTGACCTATTGACTCGCTCTGAGGCGTTTCCCTGAGGAGCATATGCTGCCGTATACGCATGTTGCACGTGATACTTCTACAACAAATTGTTGAAAGCATGAGATTTGAATTGAACCCCATTATCAGATACAAGCATTTCTGGGACACCAAAGCAATGGAACAATTCTTCTTCGACATATGGTAAAATGGCATCAACCGAAAACTTTTTTACCGGTTTTAGGAAGGGAAATTTCGTAAAATGGTCAAGCACTATAAATATACCTATATATCCGGACTTGGAACGCGGATATGGGCCTAAGTAGTCGACATACAATCGCTGGAAGAATCTTTGGCTTTCTGTTGGTCTAGTGATGGCCGTAGAGTAACATTAGGATGTTTAGTGCTTTTACAGATATCGCACTCGTTCACATACCTCTTCACGTCTGCTACGAGATTTGGCCAGAAATAATACCGTCGAATTCGTTCGAGAGTTTTGTTAATACCACCATGGGCAGCTAACACGTCGTTATGGGCCATTTTCAATATTTCCGGAACTAATTCCTTCGGAATCCACAGCTTCCAAATAACATCGTCAGCTATCTGATCCTCCGGTGCATGTTCAGCACGCCGATAAACAAAACCATCGATGATTTTAACGTTGGACGTGGTAAATGCCTTTTTCTCCACCTCTTCTTTAAGAGTTTGATAATTTTCTGATTGGAAATACGGCGACTGTAAATCTACGCACAAGCCATTGTCAATTGCTGACAGGTCCTTCGTAAAAACACGTGACAGAGCATCAGGAACAATATTTTTGTTTCCTTTTCGATGCTGAATGTCAAAGTCATACCCTTGCAATTAGTTAGTCGATTGTGATTGGTTAGTCGATTGGCCTTTCAAAGTTTGCATATTAAAGTTAACCGCAGAATACTCTCTCTTCATCTTCTTGTTGTTCGGGGAATTTTGCATCTTTTGGTTGTGCATTTATGTCGTTGTTGTTATAGGACTCGTTTCGTTTCGTTTTGGTTTTTTTTTATATATTTTCAGAAGATCAGTATTTTACTGCATTGTAATAAGTTTAATCGTTGTAGTTTAGTTTAAGGCAATGGACTTGGATACTCTTCACTCTTCATGATAGATGGGAGAATATCGGCTCCTAGGAGCACGTCTATCTGAGACCTCTGATGGAAGTGCGGATCAGCGAATTGTACGTCCTCTATCGCTTCTAATGTGCGATATCGCTCTGAAAGGAAATCTAACATTTCCTTCCACGACGGAATTTTAGCCTTGTTTAGTACTGACTGCTCCCAAAGTGACAACGTCAGCCTTGGGAGTTTAGATGAGCACAGGAAGACTAGAAGGCAATCCCAGTTCTCTGTGCTGATTTTGGAGTGGTCAAGAGCCGTTAAGCAACTTTCAATAGTGCTTTGAAGGATTTGGATGGCGGCTCCAGAGTCGTGAGAAACTGACGGAAGGTTGAAAAGGATCTTAAGTTGGCTGTTGACTAACAGCCTCTTATTTTCGAACCTGTCCGTTAAGTTTTTCCAAGCAGACGAGAAACCCTCATTCTTGAGAGGGGACTTGGACACGATTGCCTTCGCTTCTCCACTGGTCTTAGCATTAAGATGGAATAATTTCTCGATCTGACTTAAGCCGGGATCGGAAATGTAGACCGCTGTGAAGGGATCACGGAAAGTTGGCCATTTAAGGTAGTCACCGCTGAAAACTTCAGCATCGAAAGGTGGTAACCGGTAGCTTCGTGGGTAGAAGGCTACTTGTGGTGCAGCAGGTGCTGGAGTGGGAGCCGTTGCGGTCTCTATACTCTCATTTAACTGAGAGGCAAGTTCCTCGTATATAGAGTAGCAGTGGTCATACCGGGCTTGCATGGCGATCTTGTCCTCAACATTCGTCTCCGTTTGAGACAATGAATTGGAGCAAAGTTCATATTTGAGCTCTACGGCAGTCCATATGGAACGAAGCTGCTCAATACGCACTCTGTGAGTGTGAAGTGAGGATGTAGGAGAATTTTGAATCCTAGCATCGAACTGCGTGAGCTTATCGGAAGCGTTAATGAACTCTTAGAGTGCAATTTTTATTGCCAGAGAGCTGGAGCGTCTATGCTTAGTCGTGGGTACAACAAGGTGTTTCTTGGTGTCTTTACTATCAATTGGCATAACAGGCTTTCCAAAAAAGCGAGGAAAATGCAATTGATGCTGGTGACGGAACCAGAAACGTGAAAGAGAAGAGCGTAGAAAAATGGATGAACAGAATTTCTTGTTTGAACAATAAACAAGAATTTCATACAAACGATCGGAAACTTTATCGAATCTATTGAGCGAGGACTAAGTTGATAAGTTACAAGGCAATACTTTTTGAAAAAAACGTTGCAAAAAAAATAATATAAATATTATATTATAAATATCGATATATTTTATTGAGTGATAATAATTATCGAAACTATTATTATACTCAGCATGAAATTCTGAGAAAAAGATGTAAAATAATTTATTTTCCAATAATAAATTATACTGTGAAAAAATAAATAAATAATTATTTATTAGTAGGTTATCTTTTCTCAGACGGAGGAAAATATATTCGATAATTTTTTTGCAATGTTACAGCACTTTGTAATACCACAACACAGTGCACAATAAGACGATAAATAAATATAAGTGACTTTAAAAGTCACGGTTGCCCACCAAGTAATATTTTTAAAAATTTGAGCTAGTGCAGCCCTGGAACGATAACACTGAGTGAATGTAAAAAAGTGGTGGTCAGTCGATTGTGATCGAACTGCGATCACTAAGGCAAACTGCGATCACTAGACTGACAAAGGTAAACAAAGAAATTATAAAATATTTCTTTGTATTCAATTAAGTGTTTAATTTAAGTGTTTCATAAAACAATGTAATAATGTAATAAAACGATGTAATATAATGTGTTTATGTGTTTTAGTTAGATATTTAATTGTAAGAATATATGTATCTGTGTAGTGCCGATGCAGCCGAAATATTGCTGCCGGCAAAGTGTATTATATATGTAGTGTGTATTTTATATGTTTACATTAATAAATAAATAAATTTGCAAGAAATGCAGTGTTATCTTTTATTTGGAGGTACAATTGCCACTTGAGGTTTGAACCTTGGCAATGTATTTTAATGGGCAACGTAAGTATGTAATAAATGCGTGTATATTACACATGTATTAGCATATAATTTTTAAATTAGTTTGGAGAGTGTATGTGTACCTTTGTTCTTAAGGAAAGCGTAGGAGAAGGTACATACATATATGTGGCAGAGGTTTCTTTTCACAAAGGAACAATTGTTGGGAATGCATCTGGCAACCCTATTTGTCAATGCCCTTTGGTCACACTGATCCGAGCGTCAGTGTTGTAAGAAGGCTTCTGCCGGTCTGTGTACAACGGCAGTGCGCGCGTCGTCAATTAAATGTAAATCACAAATAAACTTTGTATATCCGCATTAAATAAAACCTAAATAACCAACAGGTTATGGGCCCAGCACGCTTCCACTGCGCGGGTGTACAAAAGTGTCTTATTTAATTGCAACAGATAGCAATTGTGCTTGTGTAGCTCAATTGCACAAAGTCGTGTGCAAGAATTGCGATCAGTGGTGAAATTAAATTTTTTACCAAGAACAAATGTGTGTGTATGGCACCTAAGTGGCGCCAGAGTGATCGCATACTCGTCGAGCTTCAAAGTAAGAACATTATTAAAAAATGAGTGTTAACAATGTGCGACTCGAGCCGTTGTAGTGTACAGCCTAGTATATTTTGATGGCTTTCAAGCTCAGGCTAAGGTGACTGATAGAAGCCTGAGCCCGTGGAGTTTTGGGTCCGGAGGATGTGCACTCTTGCTTTGCTCGGTCTAAGCTCGCCGGATTGGTCGGGGTTTTCCAGGCCAAACTCCCTAGTACATACTACGTCATACAATATAAGTGCACGGTTTAACTAGCATAGTGATAATATTTACAAGAATGACAAAATCGGTGCCGACACACCTTTTCAAATGAATACTGGAATTATTCATCAGAGGGAACTAGATGTTGTTGTCCCTCGTCTCTACCCACCCTACCATGGCAAAGTATCTGGCATTGCCCCTAATATTCAAAGAATACGATAATTAAGTTACTTCATGTTGTCTCAGCGAAGATCCAGATAGACCCATAACAATGTTTAGTTATCCATATTCAATTCTATTTTTTTTTTTCATATAAATTCATTTACAATTTTTAAATACATTATTCCTTTCTGTGAGAGGAAGTAAATCAAAATAAATGCAGTTAACATACAATTACTGCTTAAAGAAAGTAGGCCTTAGGCTGAGACAAACACGTGGCATTTATATATATACTAATTAATCATCAAACTACTGTGTAGACTCACTCATTTTTGAATTTTACTTTTATACATTTTTTTTAATCCGCAACTCTCTCGAACGATGGGCCCATTGTACGGTTGTTGGGTAAAGTTGGAAGCTGTATTAAAGATACTCAGAAGAAATTAGATATATATGCCTACCATGTGTACATGCTCGTCCAATCAAAATCAAATTAATCGGCCATAAAATAGAGATTCATATATAAGAAGATGACGTTACTTAAGCTAGTTGTAATATAAATTTAATTTAGATTTATAAAGATTTCATTTCATTGAATCCATTTAAATTTGCATATATAGTAAGAACGGTTTGAATAACTTTAACTCATTGAAGTTGATTGAAACAATTTTAATTTAATTTCTATTTTTGCTCTCGAGTTATAGAACTCATCAGCTGTGCTAATTTTAATTAATTTCTGGCTGTGCGTGCGTGTGTGACTTTCGCTTAGGCATTTTGAGAAACATAGGTGACTTTCAAACTGTGCCTTGGAAAACAGTTGCACTTCGCGCGTTCTCTTGTAACCAAAGATGAAATTGGGTTTGGAGCCGAAAACTGGGTGATTATGAAAATTGTTGCACCAGCATCGTACACAGAAATGTCATGACTTATCTTATACACTGATCAGATATTATCTAAGATCAGGCCCACACAACAGAACCAGTGAGAACTTTTATCGACCTATGACCTTGTCTGGATTTAACCAAGGTCGGCCGAGGTGGTTCGACAGCCAATGGGCTCCAGATCAGTTGAAGAAAGCGTGGCCAGGCCTTCTAGACTCCAAAAGAAATACCGCCTGCCACACGGCTGAAAGAAAATCTTCACTTTAGCGAGTTGCACAATTATAGCACTTGAAAAATATCACCTTTTGAAGAATAAAACACTACTGGCACAATTATTGGAATTAATCCGATTTCTTCGGTCGCGCCAGAAAATTGCTGGTGATATAACCAGGTTCAGATTGCAGCGTAAGCTGTATTTGCTTTTTTTTTTATATATTAAGACTTTTTATTTAAAATTATCAGATCAGAAAGACAATGCGTCTGTTTAACAAAAGAGCCGATCAGAAAGTGCGAGATAGATGAGGTAAAAGCTCTTTTTATAACTTCGAAAAAAAAGCTTTAAGCTGGAGTTACGGTTGAATCATACGATCAGCCAAATAGCGTGGGCGGCTTAAGAGAGATAAGAGATAAGCTTTATGCGGTGCTAACCGAGTTCAGAGAGATAAGAGATAAGCTTTATGCTGTGCTAACCGAGTTCAGTGCAAAAAGAGATAAGCTTTATGCTGTGCTAACCGAGTTCAGTGCAAAAAAGAGGGACAATTTCGAATTTCGAATTTATATTCGAAAGTATTCTGCTTGGGATACTACAGCGCAGATAATGGAACAAGACCTGTTCGAAGATGCATTATCTGAAGACCATTATATCTTTTTGCTTACTTGTATGTCTTTTAAGTGGAATACTCCGAGAGGTTTCTCTTTCTCGTCTACTAACTCGTAATAATACGGGCTTCGTTTTTTCTTTACCGACGCTGAAATAAACACAGGTGCGAGTTTTGAACTAAACTTTTTAATAGCATTACTCTGTGTGAAATTTCTAGCATATACTTTATCTCCTTCGTTTAATTGAGCTTGTCGACAACGTAAATTATATCTATTTGCATTTTCTTGATGTACTCGATCTATGGTTTCTTTGGCTATTTGTCGGGCCACTTTCAGATTGTCAGTTCTCTCTAATCGAGTGTCATCTTCCAACAAATCTAAGCGGCGTAACAATTCGTAATCTTGACCGTTTAGAATCATATTCTGGCCGAAGGTCAGAAAATAAGGTGAATATCCGGTACTTCTATGAAGAGTAGCTCTTAGTGCGCCACTAATGGCATTCAAATTCAAGTCCCAATTCGAGTGTTCAGTCCCAATGTAAGCTCGTATTGCAGATAATACCGATCGATTTAATCGCTCACTGGCATTAGCCTGCGGTGAATAAATCGCGGTGCATTTATGGAAAACATCAAAAGTATCAAGGAATTTCCGGAAATGGCTGGATTTAAACTGCGAGCCATTGTCTGTTAAGACTGTTTCGGGCACCCCAAAGGTATAGAAAATTGATTTTTCTAAATATTCACAAATGGTGCTGTAAACTTTTTAAAGGGCATAGAAAATGAAACTTTGTGTTATGGTCAACTATTATCAATCAACTATTATATTGCCACTTTTCGAACGCTGATAAGGTCCTAAAAGATCAATATACAATTTCTGAAAGGGTCGTTCCGAAGTGAGTTGTCTGCCCATCGGTGGTTTTAGGACTGTGTTTGGACTCTTGGTAGTTCTACAGACATCACATTCTGATATGTATTGCCGAATTTCGCTGACCATACACGGCCAAAAGAAATGTCTTTTTATTTTGTCAACAGTCTTACTCATTCCACAGTGTGCAGAACTTGGCATATTATGTGCTTGATTAAGTACATCTTCCACTAAGCCAGAGGGTACCCAAAGCTTCCATGAAAAATCTTCTTGACTCGGGTCGCCAGATGCGAATTGAGTCCTCTTATACACATAATTGTCAACAACTTTTAAATCAGGTGTTTTCGACTGATTTAATTTAATCTTTTCAATAAGAGATTGATATTCAGGCGAATTGAATTCTTTTGATTCTAAATCAATTGTTGGACCTTCTTTAAAAAAGGTTGTAGGTTCATCTCTACGTGACAAGGTGTCAGCCACAACATTTTGCGAACCGCTTCTATGTAAAATGTCAAAAGTAAATGATCGTAACTTCATTGACCATCTGGCTAATCTGCCAGATAAATCTTTTTGTCGCATGAGCCATTGAAGAGACGCATGATCGGTTATGACGAGGAATTCCTGTCCTTCAATATAAGAACGAAACTTTTTTATACCTTTTATAACCGCTAAGCATTCTAGCTCCGTAACTGAATAGTTACGCTGTGCTTTAGATAATTTTTCGGACATATATGCTATTGGTAATTCGACTCCGTCTCGTTTTTGCGCTAATACACAACCGATTCCATAGGTGCTAGCGTCACAAAGTAAGACAAATGGTTCAGAAAAATTAGGAGTTATTAGAATGGGTGCGACTGTTAAACAGGATTTCAATTTTTCGAAGGATTCCTGGGCGTGCTCATTCCATGTAAAACCTTTTTTCTGTTTTAACAATTCGGTCAGGCCAAAACTAACTGTGGCGTAATTATCCACAAACCGCCTATACCATCCCGCTAAACCTAAAAATCTACGCAATTGCTTAATTGTGGTTGGAACTGGAAAGTCGGTTATGGCTTTTATTTTATCTGGGTTTGTTTTTATTTGTCCGTTGCCTATTGTAAACCCGAGATATGAAATTTCCTTCATGCAAAAATTTGATTTACCAACATTAATGGTCAGATTAGCCTTCCTCAAGCACAGGGCGATTTCCTGAAGAAGAACTAAATGCGAATTAAAATCATCAGATAGAACCAGGAGATCGTCAAGATAAACGAACACACGTGTTCTTAGATGCGGTGGAATGACTGTATCCATCAAGCGACATAGAGTTTGAGCGGCATTACATAAACCGAATGGCATCATTTTGTACTGATATAGCGGTCTGTTCGGTATAGTAAAAGCCGTATATTGTCGTGATTTCTCCTCTAAGGGTATCTGCCAGTACGCATGTTTCATATCTAGACCAGTGATGAAACGTGCAGGTGGTAATCTACTTAAAATTCCGTCGATATGAGGGAGTGGATACGCGTCACGTTATGTAACTTTATTCACCTCTCTCGAATCGAGACATAGACGGTATTTTTCGCCTTTCTTCACTAAGACACAATTACTATTCCACGGGCTAGTGGACTCTTCTATGACGTCGAGTGCCAGCATATTATCAACCTCAGCGAACATTATTTTTTCTATGGCTGGTGAAACAGGCCAATGCCGCTGTTTAACGGGACTTGCTGTACCTACGTCGATAGCATGTGTTGTTAATCTAGTTCTCCCTAAACCTTCTGCAGCAAAAGATGGAAATGTTGCCATTACAGTTTGGAGGCGTTGTTTTTGCTCAGGTGTTAAAATATGTAATTTCGGAGTATCTTCATTTTCCTCGGACGTTCCTATATCTAATTCGGAAATTAAAGGGGAATCCGAAATTTTATTAGCCAAACCAGCTTTCTTCCAAAAATCCATTCCTAGTATAATATTTTGTTTAATTTCAGGGATTATAAATATTTCTAATTCAAAAATTTTATTATTATATTTAATTGGTGTTGATATTTTTCCTACTACTTTGCTTTCGGTTCCGTTTGCGGTTTTTATGACTCCTGAACACTTGCGAGTCTTATAATTGGACAAAAGCTCTTGAGCTGCCGAACTGCCACTGCAACTTATTGTAGCGCCGGAATCCAATAATGCAACATACTCTTTTTCGTCAATGTGTACATTGGTGTAAATTCTATTATCAGACTCTAAAAATATAGCACTAATAATTTTTTTCCGATCATTCTGGATTCGTTTCCAGAAATTACGTAACCGTTTGGTTGACCTTTTGGGTTCTATTAATAGTTGGGTACTAGTATCTATTTCATTAAAAATCTTTTCTCGAAGAGAGTTATATTTTTCTATTCTTTTATGTAAGGGAATAAAAGAATAATGAATTTGATTTTCTGGACTGAGCTGGGTTGTTTGTGTTTCAGCATCGCGAATTATATGATTGTTTATTAATTCGGATGCTGAGTTTTCCGAAGTCATAATTTGAATTGTTATGGATGTGTCTGGCTGTTGCGGCTGGACACATCCTTCGTCATGTTTCCCGCTTGGGTACATTTAGGACAGACAGGCTTATAGATGTTCTTAGCTCCACAGCCGTAACAGAAAATACTACGGGGTCCTACACAATCGACAAATTTGTGACCCTTGATGTCACAATTCCAACATGTTGGTATTAAAGGAGTTGAACGACGCTGAATGGCTGCGACTTCTTCTGTTCTTTCTTCAAAAATAGGTTGGTCCTCGTTATCTTCAGAACAATTAATCTCGGAAATCTGAGGACGTATAGCTCTTGGTTTAAAGAATTTCAAATTAGAATAAAATTGTTCATGTTTTCGAATTGCTTGTCTGAGCCGTGAACGATTCGGAATATTTAAATGAAGTAATTCATGTTGAAAATTTGGCTTAGCATTCCGGATCAACAGTTCAACTAGCTCACCTTCGGATGGGGAGTTCTGAAGTCTGGCAACGAGATCTTCTATGACATATTGGTAATCATCGAAAAGCTCATTTTCACCTTGGCGGCGTTTTCTTATTTGCTCCCATATATCATAATCTGTTTCCACTTCTTCAAATCTTTTCCTAAATTCTTCGCAAAAGGTGTTCCAAGTGAAATTGGTGTGGGAACGGTGAAATTTCCAATACCAATCGTTGGCTTTTCCGGTAAATAACAAGTACAAGTGGTCACAAAGTAATTCGTAGTCATTGTTCAGATTCTGCCTAGTTAAAGCACGAACTCGATAAATGAACTCTTCCATTCTCATACAATTTCTAGAGCCATCAAACTTGATGTGCCAACTTTGTAAAATATTTGGGACTTTTTCTGGAGATACACGAGAATTTACGCTTCCATTTAGAACGCTATTTCTTGGTGATACACCAGGTAAAACTGATTGGTTCATTTGAGATCTATCGTTGTTTCTACATGCTTGATTATTATCGTTGAATATGTCTGGTGGTCTTAAGTCTGTTCTTTGATTAATTTTTAACAAAGCTAATTGTTCTTGTATGGTCGTCTCAATTGATTTATTCAAATATGAGGTTAGATTTTCGACCATCGTTGCTTGATGTGCACTAATTGTAGATTGAACAAAGTTTGCAATATCTACAGGAGTTTTAAGAGACAAGTTAAAGTTTGTTTGAGTTGGTTCTGCTAGAACATAATCTAATCTACCACGAGTATTGGATCTAGTGGTCATCTTAGATTTGGGAATAGTACCGCGGGCTCGACCTGCTTTATGGCCTCTCGTGGGCTGCGAATTGCTTATACTACGAATTGAATCATTCCTGCTACCAGGTCTTTCTGAATCTTGTAGTTCGGCAAAAAGGGTATTATTCGAAAATCGTAATGCCATTTGTGTACAATCACTAGAACAAGTGGGACATAAAGTGTTTGATTTAAGATGTTCAGTGATGCAGTCTTTATGAAAGTTATGTAAACATGATGTTTTTGCTATTAGATGTGTGGCAGTCATTACTTCATTGCAAATCCCACAAAAAGGGTCTGCTGTAGCTAAAGCCGCCACAATGTCATCATTGCTATGTCTTACCGACATTTTGATAATACAATTTCCAAAATTAGGTAAAATCAATTCAGGAGTAAATAGAATATTATTTACCACAAAATGTCTAAATATACGAATTTAAATTTTTTTATTTCATGCAAAAATAGGTCTATCTTTCTCTTCTCTTCAACAACACAAAATAATGATAAATAATTTCCAGTAACACTTGCTATTTCAATTTAATAAGTATGTAAAACTGTTGCAGATTCCTTCGAAATATTGGACAAAATCCGTACAATAAAACAGAGTTTTGTAATCCAAATATATACGAAGTGAATTTTAATTTAAATTTCATATAAATTCCTCAGAATTGTCTAGTCTCATCCTGGTCGTCCAATCCCATTTAAAGAATTGCAAACGCAAAATCCAAGGATAGATTTAGAACTTTTCTTTAAAAAAAACTATATGAAATAATTATGTAACCAAAACAAAATTTGCTGAGTGATGTAAAGTCTAGCCGAGAAGTAGAGCGACGCAAGCTAAAATTTCTTCTGGGAAACTGAAAATAGTTTAAAATCATTATTTTAAACTAACTAGTTTATTCCTTTTTAAGCTATTTCGGCCTCATACGTTGGGCGCCATTTATATGTGTAGTGTACAGCCTAGTATATTTTGATGGCTTTCAAGCTCAGGCTAAGGTGACTGATAGAAGCCTGAGCCCGTGGAGTTTTGGGTCCGGAGGATGTGCACTCTTGCTTTGCTCGGTCTAAGCTCGCCGGATTGGTCGGGGTTTTCCAGGCCAAACTCCCTAGTACATACTACGTCATACAATATAAGTGCACGGTTTAACTAGCATAGTGATAATATTTACAAGAATGACAAAATCGGTGCCGACACACCTTTTCAAATGAATACTGGAATTATTCATCAGAGGGAACTAGATGTTGTTGTCCCTCGTCTCTACCCACCCTACCATGGCAAAGTATCTGGCATTGCCCCTAATATTCAAAGAATACGATAATTAAGTTACTTCATGTTGTCTCAGCGAAGATCCAGATAGACCCATAACAATGTTTAGTTATCCATATTCAATTCTATTTTTTTTTTTCATATAAATTCATTTACAATTTTTAAATACATTATTCCTTTCTGTGAGAGGAAGTAAATCAAAATAAATGCAGTTAACATACAATTACTGCTTAAAGAAAGTAGGCCTTAGGCTGAGACAAACACGTGGCATTTATATATATACTAATTAATCATCAAACTACTGTGTAGACTCACTCATTTTTGAATTTTACTTTTATACATTTTTTTAATCCGCAACTCTCTCGAACGATGGGCCCATTGTACGGTTGTTGGGTAAAGTTGGAAGCTGTATTAAAGATACTCAGAAGAAATTAGATATATATGCCTACCATGTGTACATGCTCGTCCAATCAAAATCAAATTAATCGGCCATAAAATAGAGATTCATATATAAGAAGATGACGTTACTTAAGCTAGTTGTAATATAAATTTAATTTAGATTTATAAAGATTTCATTTCATTGAATCCATTTAAATTTGCATATATAGTAAGAACGGTTTGAATAACTTTAACTCATTGAAGTTGATTGAAACAATTTTAATTTAATTTCTATTTTTGCTCTCGAGTTATAGAACTCATCAGCTGTGCTAATTTTAATTAATTTCTGGCTGTGCGTGCGTGTGTGACTTTCGCTTAGGCATTTTGAGAAACATAGGTGACTTTCAAACTGTGCCTTGGAAAACAGTTGCACTTCGCGCGTTCTCTTGTAACCAAAGATGAAATTGGGTTTGGAGCCGAAAACTGGGTGATTATGAAAATTGTTGCACCAGCATCGTACACAGAAATGTCATGACTTATCTTATACACTGATCAGATATTATCTAAGATCAGGCCCACACAACAGAACCAGTGAGAACTTTTATCGACCTATGACCTTGTCTGGATTTAACCAAGGTCGGCCGAGGTGGTTCGACAGCCAATGGGCTCCAGATCAGTTGAAGAAAGCGTGGCCAGGCCTTCTAGACTCCAAAAGAAATACCGCCTGCCACACGGCTGAAAGAAAATCTTCACTTTAGCGAGTTGCACAATTATAGCACTTGAAAAATATCACCTTTTGAAGAATAAAACACTACTGGCACAATTATTGGAATTAATCCGATTTCTTCGGTCGCGCCAGAAAATTGCTGGTGATATAACCAGGTTCAGATTGCAGCGTAAGCTGTATTTGTTTGTTTTTTTTATATATTAAGACTTTTTATTTAAAATTATCAGATCAGAAAGACAATGCGTCTGTTTAACAAAAGAGCCGATCAGAAAGTGCGAGATAGATGAGGTAAAAGCTCTTTTTATAACTTCGAAAAAAAAGCTTTAAGCTGGAGTTACGGTTGAATCATACGATCAGCCAAATAGCGTGGGCGGCTTAAGAGAGATAAGAGATAAGCTTTATGCGGTGCTAACCGAGTTCAGAGAGATAAGAGATAAGCTTTATGCTGTGCTAACCGAGTTCAGTGCAAAAAGAGATAAGCTTTATGCTGTGCTAACCGAGTTCAGTGCAAAAAAGAGGGACAATTTCGAATTTCGAATTTATATTCGAAAGTATTCTGCTTGGGATACTACACCGTTGGGCAAAGACAATTTTGATACTTGGAAAATACAAATCCAAGCGCTGCTAATTAAAAATGACAATTGGAAATATGTTAACGGAACATGTGTTAAAACCGAAGAAAACAATGCACAGTGGGACAATCAAGATGCAAAGGCAAAATCAGACTTGATTCTATCCATGTCAACTACGGAATTGAAACAAATAAAGAACTGTGTCACGTCAAACGCTGTATGGAGAAAGCTACACGATGTTTACCAATCTAAAGGGCCAGCTCGCAAAGCATCCCTATTGAAGTCGTTAATTTTGTTAAAATTAGGCAATGGCGGTGATATGAGAAATCACATAGATAAGTTTTTCGATATCGTCGATAAACTAAATGAAGTAGAGTTGGTAAATATAAATGATTTGTTATCCATACTGTTGTTGTATAGCATTCCTGAAGAATACGAACCGTTTCGTGTAGCGATCGAAACTCAAGACACCTTATTGACGCCAGAAGCACTTAAGATCAAGTTTTTGACGAATATGAAGCCCGAAAAAGGAATAGTAGTGAGCCTACTCCTGGAGCGCTTTTTGTAAACAAGAAGTACAAAAGCAATAAGGAAAAGGAAAGGAAAACTGAACAAAAATTCAAGTACAGGTGCTATAAGTGCGGAAAAGTTTGACATAAAGCAGCGGAGTGTAAATCAAAAGATCAAGACAGTAACAATAAGTCGAGCATGAAGGCAGAAATAGCAAACTCTGTCAGTAGTGAGCAGAAAGGCTGGTGTTTGGATTCTGGAGCGACATCACACATGTGTTCGCAGGAAAATAGATTTGAAAAGATCAATAAAGCAGAGTGTTCAAATCTAAAGCTCGCAAATAATGACTCGACAGAGATAGAAGGTTGTGGATTAGTTCCGTTTAATCCAACCAAGAGTTTCTCAGTAAACCTTTTAAACACGCTGTGTGTCCCAGATTTAAGGGAAAATCTGTTGTCCGTCTCAAAGATTTGTGATCATGGCTATAACGTCTTATTCAAGAAAGACGGAGCAGAAATAGTAAAAGTATCTAATGGCCAGATAGTGTTTAGAGCCAAACGTAAGTTAGATCTATACTATACGGAAGAAATAAGAGAGAGCTGCCAGGTATCAAGTCATAATCAAAACGATATCAAAGAATGGCACGAACGTTTTGGTCATCTCAACGAAAAGGATCTCAAAGCTGCCATACAACTACGCATGGTCCAGGGAGTAAGAGTAAACTTAAGCAGAAGTTTACCACAATGTGAAGTATGCATTAAGGGGAAGCAATCTCACAAGCCGTTCCCATCGTCGAGCTCCAGATCCCGAGAAGTCCTAGAATTGGTCCACAGCGACGTATGTGGTCCTATGCGTGTGCATAGTCATGGAGGCAACCGTTATTTCGTGACTTTTATAGACGACCATTCAAAGTGGTGCAAGCTATATACAATCAAGGCAAAATCGGAAGTTTTAGAAAAATTCAAGGAGTTTCAAAACTTTGCTGAACGTAAGACTGGAAGGAAGCTGAAGACGTTGAGATCTGACAATGGAACAGAATATACGAACAACGAGTTCAAGAAGTACCTGGCGGGTGCAGGTATTCAACACGAATTCACAGTCGAGTATACCCCACAGCAAAATGGAGTAGCTGAGCGTAAGAATAGAACGCTTGTAGAAATGGCGCGCTGTATGATGATACAGGCAGCACTACCTCCAAGCTATTGGGCTGAAGCAGTCAACACTGCAAGCTATATAAGGAACAGATGTCCGTCGAGTAGCCTGTGTGGCGAAACACCTTTTAAACTGTGGAATAGACGTATCCCAGTTGTGAAACATCTACGTACGTTTGGGCAAATTGTGTATTCGCTCAACAAACGACCAAAAGGCAAGTTCATCCCAAGATCGAAGAAAAGTATATTCATAGGTTACTGCAACAATGCAAAGGCATACAGGCTGTATGACCCGGAAGCAAGAACTGTGCTGAAGAGTCGTGACGTGGTCTTTACAAACCAATTTGGTAAAGATAACAACTTCGAGGAATTTGCTGAAACGGATGGACAAGATGTAGAAAGCGTACCTACAAATCAAGAAGAAACTGATAACGGCAGTGAAAGTTCATCAGACGAAGCCCATCCGGAGGTGCAAATGAAGCGTGGCCCTGGCAGGCCAAGGAAACAACGTACAGGTAAACCTGGTAGACCGAAATTAATCCACAATCAGATCGTTGCAGCTCCAAACGAATCTGAGTCGGAAGATGAGTTCTTCGAATCAACGTGTTTCATAAGAAAAAGCGACGAGATGACTGCGAGCGACGCTCTCAAAGGTGCACAAGGTCCTAAGTGGAAGGACGCCATGTTGAGCGAGTACAGGGCTCTCCAAAAGAACGGTACCTGGCAAGTTGTAAAACGACAGCCCAAAATGAAAGTCATCGACACGAAGTGGGTGCTACGCACCAAGTATAAGCCGACTGGTGAGGTGGATTGCCACAAAGCACGGCTGGTAGCCAAGGGCTTCACTCAGAGAGAGGGGATAGATTACAACGAAACGTTCTCCCCTGTAGCCCGAATAGGTTCAATACGAACAGTAATAGCTCTTTCCGTAGAGCTAGGGCTAGATGTATACCAATTGGACTTTAACAGCGCATACTTGAACGGAGACATTGAGGAGGAACTCTACATTAGCGTTCCAACAAAGTTCCGCGAAATATTGCCATCCAAGGAGAAGCAAAAAGTATGGTCAAGGAAATGTATGCAGGCTGAACAAGGCTTTATATGGGTTAAAGCAGAGTGGACGGCAATGGTATAGAAAGTTGGACAGCAAATTGAAGGACATGGGTCTACAAACACTTTCGGCGGATAAATGTATTTATCTAAAAAAAGAGGGAGACAGGATCATCATCGTGGCATTGTATGTGGATGACCTGATCGTTGCTGCAAATGACGAGAATATGGTAGTTCTTCTGAAGTCCGAGTTGTCAAGAAGTTTTGACATGAAAGACCTGGGGAAGCTATCTTATTGTTTGGGAATCGAGTTCTCCCAAAACAAAGAAGATAAGAGTTTTTCGATGTGTCAGTCGAAATACGTCAAGGATGTTTTGAAGCAATTCAACATGGAGGATTGCAAGCCAGCAAGCACACCAATGAACGTGAATGAAAAGCTATCAGTCGAGATGTGCCCGCAAACTGAAGAAGAGCAAGCTGAGTTATCAAAAATCCCGTATCAAAGTTTGGTTGGAGCCTTAATGTGGCTAGCAGTGTCTACACGTCCGGATATTGCACACACCGTTAGTGTCCTGAGCCAATACAACACGTCCTACGGCAAGCAACACTGGGTTGCAGCTAAGAGGGTATTGCGTTACTTGAAGGGTACTCCAAACCATGGATTATTTTTCACGCGAACTGGTGAACAGTTGGTCGGCTATGCAGATGCTGACTGGGCAGCAAATTCTGATGATCGCAGGTCTTTTACAGGGTTTGCATTTAAGATGTCCGATGCGGCGATATCCTGGGAATGTCGCAAGCAACGAACTGTTGCGTTGTCGAGTACGGAAGCAGAATACATGGCGCTATCTGAGTCGTCCAAAGAAGCCGTCCACCTTCGAAGTTTTCTGCAAGAGATTATGGGGCAACTGGGCACCACCACAATCTACAACGACAACCAGGGAGCTGGTCAGCTCACAAGGAATCCGATATTCCATAAACGGACGAAGCACATTGACATCCGTTACCATTTTGTGCGAGAACTCGTTGAGAAGGATGACATCAATGTGAAATACATCCCAACAGACAAGATGCCGGCGGATGTATTAACAAAGGGTCTGGCGAAGCCAAAACACGTCTCATGCATTCAAACGTTGGGTATGAGACAAATCCATAAGTAAAGTGCCATCTGAGGGGAAGTGTTGGGAATGCATCTGGCAACCCTATTTGTCAATGCCCTTTGGTCACACTGATCCGAGCGTCAGTGTTGTAAGAAAGCTTCTGCCGGTCTGTGTACAACGGCAGTGCGCGCGTCGTCAATTAAATGTAAATCACAAATAAACTTTGTATATCCGCATTAAATAAAACCTAAATAACCAACAACAATTACACACAGTCCTCTGCCGCATAAAAATAAGTATAAAATTTAGTACTTATCTGGAAGTGGATCCTGAGGAGATACCGATGAACGTGGTTCGAGCGGTGCGAGGGGATGAAAATCCAGCGACGTGGTGTATATAAAATATATCCGTCTCGAAGGACCAATGTTTGTGGTGGCGGCAGTAGGATCTTCCTTCCTTCTGGGGGATCGTAGGAGGCGAAAATGTTGCTGTAGAATCGAAAACCGACGCGAAAACAATTCGAAAAAAGTACACCATTCGGGGCGCGTGGAGTTCACTTCACTTATATATTTCAACTATTTCTCTGTACAAGTATGGTATGTCTTAAGCCTAACTTAACATATTTTGGATATGTTGGATAAAAGAGCGCGAGTGCCCTCGGTAACTCTCGCACTGTTTACGCCGATATGCTGCCTACTTTCAGGCGTCGAGTTTCGATGCAAACAATATGTATAGATTCATTCAATCAGGTATACGTGGCGGTCTAGTACAATATACCAAAAAATATACGAAAGCGAATAATAAATATATACCGGAATATGATGAAAAAATTTAGTACTTATCTGTGGGGGATCCTGACGAGATGCCGATGAACGTGGTTCGAGCGGAGCGAGGGGATGTAAATCCAGCGACGTGGTGTATAAAAAATATATATCCGGCTCGAAGGACCAATGTTTGTGGTGGCGGCAGTAGGATCTTCCTTCTTGGGGGGATCGTAGATGGAGGTGAAAAATCTCTGTGGAATTTATACCGACGCGAAAACAAGTCGAAAAGAAGTACACAATTCGGGGCGCGTGGAGTTCACTTCACTTATATATTTCAACTGTTGTACATAATCTATGTAGTTTTACTTAAACCTAACTTAACATTAATACTTGTATGTAGGATAAAAGAGCGCGAGAGCCCTTGGTGACTCTCGCACTGTTTACGTCGCTGCCTATGCTGCCTTCTTTTCGGCGGCGAGTTTCGGCGTAAACAGTGTTCGTTGCTAAATTTTTATAGTTTATTATATATATTAATTTTCCCTTGGGCTTAGCGCAATTTTAATAAGGTGCATATAGGTATGCATATTTTAAATATGTATACACAGTTTTCGTTCTTTTTGCACGTTTTTTTTTTTTTAGGGGGAGCAATTTGAAAATTAAATTGTAATACACAACAACAACATATAGCCCTTTGAATCACTAGATTTTCGTATTGGTCACTGACAATAACTTTTCAAAAGGTAACTCACTAAAAAATATTTAACGCACAGCATTGGCGAGCAAAAAAAAAATATTTCGTCCGCAAACTAATGTAATATTAGTAACAAAAAAATATTTCGGCAACACGACAATCGGCCTCTCTTTGTGGCTACGCCGACGAAACTACTCTAGCGCTGTCAAGCGCTATAGCCAAAAATTTGGGACAAGTTCGTATGAAGTTGGCTGCGCTAATACGCTCTAAGCGCATAAGCTACATTTTCGGGATGCAAGACAGAGTTATCTTAGCATGAAGCTACGAATGAGCAGACTCAATGGGCAGAAGGAGATAACGGAAATGAAATGTTACGTTGATCTAGCTAAGCCTGTTGCTAACGTGTATGTTGCGAAGTTCGGTGCAATGTTGCTGAACTTAGAAAATGTTGCATAGGTAAAGAATGCTGCGAATCCTAACTAAATATTGCAAAGTTTGACAAATGTTGCTATTGCTGATGTTAAGAGCATTGACGGAGTTTGCAGCAACAAATGCGACCATTACACCCACCCGAGAATATGACACCGTAAGATGGAAATATTTGAGGGGAATTAGCTTCAAAGATCTTTGGCATGATATGTACCAATATCTTTGCCTTGCAAATCTTGTAATTGATAATAACTGTAAAATCTCTAAGCGTTTTTAGAGAATGGAAAATTAAACAAATAAATTGAGACGCGGTGGTTTCGATATTTCAAGAATTTATTGTTTCTCATGGCACACTTATTGCTGCTTCCTTCACGAGAGCGAACTTTTTACATACTATATGAGCGGTGACCACAAATTGGCCACGCACTCTCAAATTTTGCCGTCGGCAATTGCCAATCGATTTAAAAAAAGAGAGATTTACTTAATGACCACTCTTGTGTTCTCTTAACTATTTCTTAACTACTGTGCTTAAACAATAACAATTACCCAGTTTTCTGGCAACACGACATTTAACAAATTGGGGACCAAGTTTTGCATTAAAATTATGCGTAAACTTACAAAGGGCAAAATTTCGGCGATATACTTCTTGGCCTTCTTTAAAGGACACAGGCTTGCAACAAAGATTGTATTGTGCTGCATTACGATCATATGCTTGACAAATATTCAATTTAATATCTTTTCTCAAGATACTCAAGTTATCAGAACGAGACATAGGCATCGCAGGTTCTTCTAGCAGAGATAAATCTTTAAGTAACTTATAATCGGAGCCATGAGTAATCATGTCTAAGCCGAATAGAGCTCTATATGGTGAACATACGATTGATTGGTGCACAGCCAAACGAAGTGAGCAGGAGATATTTGTGAGATGAAGATCCCATTCAGTCTGATCATGCTTTAAGTATGCACGGACTGCTGCTAACAACGAACGGTTGACACGTTCAGCTGCATTACTTTGTGGCGAATATAAAGCAGTGAACACATGATTAATACCAAGCTCAGTGAGGAAGGCATTAAATTCAAGAGCTTTAAATTGTGTGCCGTTGTCACTGACAATGGTTTCTAGCACACCAAAACTATGAAAAATGTTATGAAGCAAGAAGTCTTTTACGGCGGTGGAAGTGAACTTCTTTAAAGGCTGTAACCAATGGTATAGCGGACGACCGGGGACTGTGAATGCAGTTAATGGCTTAGATTCAGACGATAACGGAATTTGCCAATAAGCATATTTTAAATCCAGCTTCGTAATAATGTTCGCTTGAGGCAAACGAGAGAATATCCCATTGATGCTGGGCAATGGATATACGTTCTTTTTAGTAGCCTCGTTGAGCTTTCGAGCATCCAAACAAAGACGAATTTTGTTGGGCTTAACAACAAGGCGCATGGGAGAACTCCAAGGGCTGTTCGAGTGCTCTATGATACCCAAAGATATCATACGATCGATCTCGTCATATAGTAGTTTCTCGACAGCTGGGCTGACGGGATAAAATCGCTGCTTGACGGGCTTCGCTTCTCCAACATCTATGTGATGTTCAATTAGCGAAGTACGACCAAGTTTATCTGCTGCATTTGGAAACATCTGTTTTACAACAGCGAGCTGTTGAAGCTGCTGCTGACTTAAGTGGCAAGCATTGGGCTCAAATAATACAAATGACGTCGAGGGGGGACTGAACAGTACTTATAATATTAAGAGCAAGTTGAAATACTAGCCAAAAATCATGACCAAGTATCAGTCGTTGTTTAATTGACGGTATAACATATATTTTCATGGACTTAGAAAGACCGTTATAAGATAATTCCACCTGCAAGCAACCAACAATTTTTTGCTGTTCTCCGCCCGCGGTGTGAATAGGATTTCCGTGCCTTGAATTGCGGCAGCGCAGAGAAATCTGTTGTGGCAAGGTAGTGTGGTAGAGCCTATGCAGGAAATGTTCTCTCCGGTATCTAGCAGACCAAGTTCTGTAAAACCTAAGAACGACACCTCTGCATAGCTACGCAGATCTTTACTGTCATTAAAAATAGTTGATATCAACAACTTACGGTTCTGTTTAATATTATTAAAATATGCTCTTAACTTACGAAAATGCTTGCTGATAAACGACACAGAATTAGAAAATAAACGATTCCTAACTCCTAAATAATTTTGCATTCTAGCATCGTAAGAACGATGATGCAACGGAACAAATATGGGCGAGTCAGAGTCTTGTTCAGCCTGATCCAAATTTGGATCAGTATCCAGGGAAAGGGTACTCTGCTCGGGGTCAAAAGAAGTTGAGGTTATGGTTCTGGGGCATCCTGTGGTTGTTGGATGCACCCTTTTGGCGGTTTTCCGAAAGTTAAGATTGACAGCGTTTGCACTGGGGCTTGTACATATAAGCTTGTCTACAACCATAGCAAAATATGCGTCGAGGAGCTAAACAATTTTCCCAGATGTGTCCAACTTCCTCACAGTTCCAACACGTGAGCTTCGCATGGGCACTGCGGATGGCGGCAAGTTCAAGTTCAAGTTGAGGGACTTCCTCTTCAAGTTCTGGACTCGAGTCTTCGAACAAGTAAATTTGCCTACGAGGAGGGACTGGTTTAGATCGATGTGCGGGCTCAGCGCGACAATTGAACTCGTACGCTAAATTTTTGCTCATATGAACGAGGCGACGTAAATGTCCAACCGAATGAACGGGCGGCTGATATAAGAGTTTCTGACGAGTGTCAGGCAAAAAGTTATTCTTTAAAATCTCGTTAATTTTTAAGGAAGACTTATCAATCATGGATGCG
Organism: Zaprionus nigranus; assembly: GCA_018903425.1. Classification (NCBI taxonomy): domain Eukaryota; kingdom Metazoa; phylum Arthropoda; class Insecta; order Diptera; family Drosophilidae; genus Zaprionus; species Zaprionus nigranus. The sequence continues at coordinate 46,495 of JAEIGD010000170.1, forward strand.
ACAATCTCGTAAAAGGTTGCTGAATGGGAGAGTAACGACATATCTGCCCTCTTTAGAAGTGGTGCAAAAAAGGTTGTTTTCACACTCTGATTCTGAAACTTTTACCAGCTTGGCTGGTAGATCTTCCACAACCGGAAACTTGGTGAGAAGATCATCAAGCCTTTGTTCTGTGCTGATCTTGATCCTCGTTGAAAAGGAGGAAATGATCGTAGGATTCGACTTGGCTACTGGTCCAGTGAGGACCCAGCCGAATATGGTCTCTTGACCGAGCAGGGTTCCACAAATTTTGGACACAGAGCCACTCTTTATAATAGATGGAAGTAAGTCGGCTCCTAAGAGCACGTCTATTTGAGAGCTCTGGTGGAAGTGCGGATGAGCGAGTTGGAAGTTTGGCAGGTCCTTCAGAAGATCCTTGGAAATTGAGTAGGATGGAAGGTTACCTGCCAATTGGGGGAGAACAGAGGCTTCAGTTTTTAGCTGAAACCTGGGAATGAGCGGAGAGCCAATCTGGAAGTGGCACAACTTTTGTGGATTGGCTGAGATGGCTTGATTTAAGCCAGCTACTTGAACTTGCACGGCTTGATAGGAGGGCTGTGTGATGTTAAACATCCGTTCGGAAATGAACGTAGCCTCTGATCCAGGATCGATCAGTGCACGTGCTTATAAGTTAAGCCCAAATGGCAAATATTTATAAGAGCCGTGCCGAGAAGAACACCTTGTGTGTTCGCCGTGAAATAGTTTTGAATACTAGTCGTTGGAGAAGTGGACTGTATGTTAGAATTGGGAGTTGGTGCAGAATCTGCTGAAGAGGGCGCGGTAGGAGGGGTGCCACGATGCAGGAGTGTATTGTGGCGACCCTTGCACGTAAAACAATTATGTTGACTCGTGCAATCTTTAAGGATGTGTCCTCTTGCGAAGCATTTCAGACACAACTTCTGCTGTTTGATGAAATTGGACCTTTCATCAACAGCCATTTGGAGAAAGCGCGGACACAGACGTATTGGATGGTTCTCTTTTGAGCAAAGTTTGCAGGTTTGTGGTTTGCCTACATTTAAAGCATATCGTTTTAGCTGTGCATTCTTTCCTCTTATGGTCCGCCGATCCGCAGTTAAAACAGGTACTCTTGTTTTTTTCCATCAACTTTCTGTGTACTCGGAGACTTTTTCTTTTCATTGCCAATATCAATTTACATTGCATTAATCAATTTACTTCGCGCTTGTACATATTTCTGTTTGTCCGACAACTCATATGCATCAGCATTCTTTTCGAAAATTTCGAACCACTTTTTTTAAGGCACTGATACTCCATCAAAGTCATTTATAATTTTCTCGAAACCGTCTATCGATATTTTCGTTTGATTTACGTTTCGTTCATCTACTTCTACTTTCAACGCTGTGAAGAGATCACGGAAAGTTGGCCATTTAAGGTAGTCACCGCTGAAAACTTCAGCATCGAATGGTGGTGACCGGTAGCTTCTTGGGTGGAAGGCTACTTGTGGTGCTGCAGGTGCTGGAGTGGGAGCCGTTGCGGTCTCTATACTCTCATTTAACTGAGAGGCAAGTTCCTCGTACATAGAGTAGCAGTGGTCATACCGGGCTTGCATGGCGATCTTGTCCTCAACATTCGTCTCCGTTTGAGACAATGAATTGGAGCAAAGTTCATATTTGAGCTCTACGGCAGTCCATATGGAACGAAGCTGCTCAATACGCACTCTGTGAGTGTGAAGTGAGGATGTAAGAGAATTTTGAATCCTAGCTTCGAACTGCGTGAGCTTATCGGAAGCGTTAATGAACTCTTGGAGTGCCATTTTTATTCCCAGTGAAATCTGATGACCAACTGCACGAGTGATTGGAGGAGTGTGCACCGAAATTTTTGGCACATGACTAACCTTAGATGTGGCCGGAGTTACAACTTTCCGTAATGAGGCGGGAGAAGGTGTTCTACCAAGAAGGGAACTTGGAAAAGAGCTGGAGCGTCTATGCTTAGTCGTGGGTACAACAAGGTGTTTCTTGGTGTCTTTACTATCAATGGGCATAACAGGCTTTCCAAAAAGCGAGTAAAATGCAGTTGATGCTGGTGACGGAACCAGAAACGTGAAAGAGAAGAGCGTAGAAAAATGGACGAACAGAATTTCTTGTTTGAACAATAAACAAGAATTTCATAAAAACGATCGGAAACTTTATCGAATCTATTGAGCGAGGACTAAGTTGATAAGTTACAAGGCAATACTTTTTTGAAAAAACGTTGCAAAAAAAAATAATATAAATATTATATTATAAATATCGATATATTTTATTGAGTGATAATAATTATCGAAACAATTATTATACTCAGCATGAAATTCTGAGAAAAAGATGTAAAATAATTTATTTTCCAATAATAAATTATACTGTGAAAAAAATAAATAAATAATTATTTATTAGTAGGTTATCTTTTCTCAGACGGAGGAAAATATATTCGATAATTTTTGCAATGTTACAGCACTTTGTAATACCACAACACAGTGCACAATAAGACGATAAATAAATATAAGTGACTTTAAAAGTCACGGTTGCCCACCAAGTAATATTTTTAAAAATTTGAGCTAGTGCAGCCCTGGAACGATAACACTGAGTGAATGTAAAAAAGTGGTGGTCGGTCGATTGTGATCGAACTGCGATCACTAAGGCAAACTGCGATCACTAGACTGACAAAGGTAAACAAAGAAATTATAAAATATTTCTTTGTATTCAATTAAGTGTTTAATTTAAGTGTTTCATAAAACAATGTAATAATGTAATAAAACGATGTAATATAATGTGTTTGTGTTTTAGTTAGATATTTAATTGTAAGAATATATGTATCTGTGTAGTGCCGATGCAGCCGAAATATTGCTGCCGGCAAAGTATATGTAGTGTGTATTTTATATGTTTACATTAATAAATAAATAAATGTGAAAGAAATGCAGTGTTATCTTTTATTTGGAGGTACAATTGCCACTTGAGGTTTGGACCTTGGCAATGTATTTTAATGGGCAACGTAAGTATGTAATAAATGCGTGTATATTACACATGTATTAGCATATAATTTTTAAATTAGATTGGAGAGTGTATGTGTACCTTTGTTCTTAAGGAAAGCGTAGGAGAAGGTACATACATATATGTGGCAGAGGTTTCTTTTCACAAAGGAACAATTACACACAGTCCTCTGCCGCATAAAAATAAGTATAAAATTTAGTACTTATCTGGAAGTGGATCCTGAGGAGATACCGATGAACGTGGTTCGAGCGGTGCGAGGGGATGAAAATCCAGCGACGTGGTGTATATAAAATATATCTCGGCTCGAAGGACCAATGTTTGTGGTGGCGGCAGTAGGATCTTCCTTCCTTCTGGGGGATCGTAGGAGGCGAAAATGTTGCTGTAGAATCGAAAACCGACGCGAAAACAATTCGAAAAAAGTACACCATTCGGGGCGCGTGGAGTTCACTTCACTTATATATTTCAACTATTTCTCTGTACAAGTATGGTATGTCTTAAGCCTAACTTAACATATTTTGGATATGTTGGATAAAAGAGCGCGAGTGCCCTCGGTAACTCTCGCACTGTTTACACCGATATGCTGCCTACTTTCAGGCGGCGAGTTTCGATGCAAACAATATGTATAGATTCATTCAATCAGGTATACGTGGCGGTCTAGTACAATATACCAAAAATATACGAAAGCGAATAATAAATATATACCGGAATATGATGAAAAATTTAGTACTTATCTGTGGGGATCCTGACGAGATACCGATGAACGTGGTTCGAGCGGAGCGAGGGGATGTAAATCCAGCGACGTGGTGTATAAAAAAATATATATCCGGCTCGAAGGACCAATGTTTGTGGTGGCGGCAGTAGGATCTTCCTTCTTGGGGGATCGTAGATGGAGGTGAAAAATCTCTGTGGAATTTATACCGACGCGAAAACAAGTCGAAAAAAAGTACACAACTCGGGGCGCGTGGAGTTCACTTCACTTATATATTTCAACTATTTCTCTGTACAAGTATGGTATGTCTTAAGCCTAACTTAACTTTTGTTAAGAGCGCGAGTGCCCTCGGTAACCTGCACTGTTTACGCCGATATGCTGCCTACTTTCAGGCGGCGAGTTTGATGCAAACAATATGTATAGATTCATTCAATCAGGTATACGTGGCGGTCTAGTACAATATACCAAAAAATATACGAAAGCGAATAATAAATATATACCGGAATATGATGAAAAAATTTAGTACTTATCTGTGGGGATCCTGACGGATACCGATGAACGTGGTTCGAGCGGGCGAGGGGATGTAAATCCAGCGACGTGGTGTATAAAAAATATATATCCGGCTAAGGACCATGTTTTGGTGGCGGCAGTAGGATCTTCCTCTTGGGGGATCGTAGATGGAGGTGAAAAATCTCTGTGGAATTTATACCGACGCGAAAACAAGTCGAAAAAAGTCGGGGCGCGTGGAGTTCACTTCACTTATATATTTCAACTGTTGTACATCGTACATCGTACATCGGCGTAAACAAACGATCGGAAACTTTATCGAATCTATTGAGCGAGGACTAAGTTAATAAGTTACAAGGCAATACTTTTGAAAAAACGTTGCAAAAAAAATAATATAAATATTATATTATAAATATCGATATATTTTATTGAGTGATAATAATTATCGAAACAATTATTATACTCAGCATGAAATTCTGAGAAAAGATGTAAAATAATTTATTTTCCAATAATAAATTATACTGTGAAAAAAATAAATAAATAATTATTTATTAGTAGGTTATCTTTTCTCAGACGGAGGAAAATATATTCGATAATTTTTTGCAATGTTACAGCACTTTGTAATACCACAACACAGTGCACAATAAGACGATAAATAAATATAAGTGACTTTAAAAGTCACGGTTGCCCACCAAGTAATATTTTTAAAAATTTGAGCTAGTGCAGCCCTGGAACGATAACACTGAGTGAATGTAAAAAAGTGGTGGTCGGTCGATTGTGATCGAACTGCGATCACTAAGGCAAACTGCGATCACTAGACTGACAAAGGTAAACAAAGAAATTATAAAATATTTCTTTGTATTCAATTAAGTGTTTAATTTAAGTGTTTCATAAAACAATGTAATAATGTAATAAAACGATGTAATATAATGTGTTTATGTGTTTTAGTTAGATATTTAATTGTAAGAATATATGTATCTTGTGTAGTGCCGATGCAGCCGAAATATTGCTGCCGGCAAAGTATATGTAGTGTGTATTTTATATGTTTACATTAATAAATAAATAAATGTGAAAGAAATGCAGTGTTATCTTTTATTTGGAGGTACAATTGCTACTTGAGGTTTGGACCTTGGCAATGTATTTTAATGGGCAACGTAAGTATGTAATAAATGCGTGTATATTACACATGTATTAGCATATAATTTTTAAATTAGTTTGGAGAGTGTATGTGTACCTTTGTTCTTAAGGAAAGCGTAGGAGAAGGTACATACATATATGTGGCAAAGGTTTGTAACTAGAATTAGATGGATAAACTGTGTGTAATTTGTGATTCGCATATCCGTACATATACGAGTATATGTATGCTAAACTTTCGGAGGTGGCAGTCGTCTGTAGGTAAGTATGTGCTTACTAATGCAGCAACATACGCACATACATACAGAGATGGCGGTGACGCAAATTGCGAGCTTAGGAGGAAATTAGAAAAGATCTTTCTTTGCACAAAGGAACAATTACATACAGTCCTCTGCCGCATAAGATAAGTAAAAATTAAGTACTTATCTGTGGGGGATCCTGACGATATGCCGATGATGGTGGTTAGAGCGGACCGAGGGGATGAAAATCCAGCGACGTATAGTGTCCAATATATAAAAATAATATCCGGCTCGAAGGACCAATGTTTGTGGTGGCGGCAGTAGGATCTTCCTTCCTTCTGGGGATCGTAGGTGGAGACGAAAAAATTTGCTGTGGAAACGATAACCGACGCGAAAACAATTCGGAAATAAAAAACAATTCGGGGCGCGTGGCGTTCACATCACTTTATATTTTCAAACTGTTTTGTACATAATATATGTAGTTTAAGTTAAGCCTAACTTAACATAAGTATGTAGGATAAAAGAGCGCGAGAGCCCTTGGTGACTCTCGCACTGTTTACGTCGCTGCCTATGCCGCCTTCTTTTCGGCGGCGAGTTTCGGCGTAAACAGTGTTCGTTGCTAAATTTTTATAGTTTATTATATATATTAATTTCCCTTGGGCTTAGCGCAATTTTATTAAGGTGCATATTTTAAATATGTATACACAGTTTTCGTTCTATTTGCAAGTTTTTTATTTTTTTTAGGGGGGAGCAATTTGAAAATTAAATTGTAATACACAATAACAACATATAGCCCTTTGAATCACTAGATTTTCGTATTGGTCACTGACAATAACTTTTCAAAAGGTAACTCACAAAAAAATATTTAACGCACAGCATTGGCGAGCAAAAAAAAATATTTCGTCCGCAAACTAATGTAATATTAGTAACAAAAAGAATATTTCGGCAACGCGACAATCGGCCTTGGCTACGGCGTCTTGAGCTGCGCTGGCACGGGTCCGCGGTTGCCTTCGTCGTTTAGGCCCTTCCGAGGGGCGCTCGAAAAATTTCTCGTGCTGAGATTATTCGAAAGCTGCGCACCTAATTGCAAATGATTTTTGCTGTTGCAATGTAGCCAGCTGGGGGCAGGAGGGTTCAAGAGGTTAACCTCCTGGGGTTTTCTTGGCACTGGGCAGAGAGTGACAAAAATTAGCAAAAAAAAATTAACAAATACGGGTGCTAGTAATTACCATGAACTATGCTGCCTTAGGAGCGAAGGGTGCTTGTTCGCCTGATCGCTACAAGACTGGATGTCTGTCTCGCGATTTCGGGCCGCCGTGCACGTGGAGGTGTATGCGTGCCATAGGATTCACGAAAAAAATATCGTGGGTGCAAGATGCACGGAAAATAGTTTTCACTGTTACTCTCGCTGCTCGGCTCTTTTAGCAGTCAGACTGAAGCAGACGGCGCGGTTAAATGCTCTGACGTGGTGCAAGACGGGCAACCAGACGTGAAGACGACACTAGCGAGAGGCTGAAAAGAGAGAGTCGTTCTCGCAGGGGGCTCTTTATAGCCAAAAATTTGAAGACAAGTTCGTAGGGAAGTTGGCTGCTAATACGCTCTAAGCGCATAAGCTACATTTTCGGGATGCAAGACACAGTTATCTTAGCATGAAGCCATAAGGGAAGGAGACCGAGGAGCCTGGCGCCCGCGGCCTGTAAATGTTGCGAAGTTCGTGCAATGTTGCTGAACTTAGAATGTAGTAGTCAAAGAATGGTGCGAATCCTAACTAAATATTTGACAAATGTTGCTATTGCTGATGTTAAGAGCATCGACGGAGTTTTGCAGCAACAAATGCGACCATTCCACCCCGAGAATATGACACCGTAAGATGGAAATATTTGGGGGAATTAGCTTCAAAAGATGTTTGGCATGATAGGTGCCCAATATCTTTTGCATTGCAAATCTTGTAATTGATAATAACTGAAAATTCTAAGCGTTTTTAGAGAATGGAAAATTAACAAATAAATTGAGACGCGGTGGTTTCGATATTTCAAGAATTTATTGTTGCTGATGGCACACTTATTGCTGCTTCTCCGGCACCACATACTATTGGCGGTGACCCAAATTGGCCACCCAATTTTGCCGTCGGCATTAATCGATTTAACCAAAAGAGACTTACTTAATGACACTTCTTGTGTTCTCTTCCACCACAAAGTAAAACACTCGGACCCCAAACAATGGTCCCGACCGACATTCATAACCCAACCAGTATCAGACAGCGGTCGGAAAAACTTTAACTTATAACGGAGCCATGAGTAACATGTCTAAGCCGAATAGAGCTCATAGGTGAACATACGATTGAGCACAGCCAATGGCGGAGAACTGGGAACGAAGATCCCATTCAGTCCGATCATGCTTTTAAGTATGCACGGACTGCTCTAACAACGAACGGTTGACACGTTCAGCCGCATTACTTTGTGGCGAATATAAAGCAGTGAACACATGATTAATACCAAGCTCAGTGAGGAAGGCATTAAATTCACGAGCTTTAAATTGTGTGCCGTTGTCACTGACAATGGTTTCTAGCACACCAAAAACTATGAAAAATGTTATGAAGCAAGAAGTCTTTTACGGCGGTGGAAGTGAACTTCTTTAAAGGCTGTAACCAATGGTATAGCGGACGACCGGGGACTGTGAATGCAGTTAATGGCTTAGATTCAGACGATAACGGAATTTGCCAATAAGCATATTTTAAATCCAGCTTCGTAATAATGTTCGCTTGAGGCAAACGGAGAATATCCCATTGATGCTGGGCAATGGATATGCGTTCTTTTTAGTAGCCTCGTTGAGCTTTCGAGCATCCAAACAAAGACGAATTTTGTTGGGCTTAACAACAAGGCGCATGGGAGAACTCCAAGGGCTGTTCGAGTGCTCTATGATACCAAAGATATCACACGATCGATCTCGTCATATAGTAGTTTCTCGACAGCTGGGCTGACGGGATAAAATCGCTGCTTGACGGGCTTCGCTTCTCCAACATCTATGTGATGTTCAATCAGCGAAGTACGACCAAGTTTATCTGCTGCATTTGGAAACATTCTGTTTTACAACAGCGAGCTGTTGAAGCTGCTGCTGACTTAAGTGGCAAGCATTGGGCTCAAATAATACAAATGACGTCGAGGGGGGACTGAACAGTCGTATTCATAATATTAAGAGAGCCAGTTGAAATACTAGCCAAAAATCATGACCAAGTTTCAGTCGTTGTTTAATTGACGGTACTAACATATATTTTTATGGACTTGGAAAGACCGTTATAAGACAATTCAACCTGCAAGCAACCAACAATTTTTGCTGTTCTCCGCCCGCGGTGTGAATAGGATTTCCGTCCTTAGAATTGCGGCAGCGCAGAGAAATCTGTTGTGGCAAGGTAGTGTGGTAGAGCCTATGCAGGAAATGTTCGCTCCGGTGTCTGGAGCCCAAGTTCTGTAAAACCTAAGAACGACACCTCTGCATAGCTACGCAGATCTTTACTGTCATTAAAAATAGTTGATATCAACAACTTACGGTTCTGTTTAATATTATTAAAATATGCTCTTAACTTACGAGAATGCTTGCTGATAAAACGACACAGAATTAGAAAATAAACGATTCCTAACTCCTAAATAATTTTGCATTCTAGCATCGTAAGAACGATGATGCAACGGAACAAATATGGGCGGGTCAGAGTCTTGTTCAGCCTGATCCAAATTTGGATCAGTATCCAGGGAAAGGGTACTCTGCTCGGGGTCAAAAGAAGTTGAGGTTATGGTTCTGGGGCATCCTGTGGTTGTTGGATGCACCTTTTGGCGGTTTCCCGAAAGTTAAGATTGACAGCGTTTGCACTGGGGCTTGTACATATAAGCTTGTCTACAACCATAGCAAAATATGCGTCGAGGAGCTAAACAATTTTCCCAGATGTGTCCAACTTCCTCACAGTTCCAACACGTGAGCTTCGCATGGGCACTGCGGATGGCGGCAAGTTCAAGTTCAGGATTGAGGGACTTCCTCTTCAAGTTCTGGACTCGAGTCTTCGAACAAGTAAATTTGCTCTACGAGGAGGGACTGGTTTAAGAGCGATGTGCGGGCTCAGCGCGACAATTGAGCTCGTGCGCTAAATTTTTGCTTCATATGAACGAGGCGACGTAAATGTCCAACCGAATGAACGGGCGGCTGATATAAGAGTTTCTGACGAGTGTCAAGCAAAAGTTATTCTTTAAAATCTCGTTAATAATTTTTTAAGGAAGACTTATCAATCATGGATGCGACAATCTCGTAAAAGGTTGCTGAATGGGGGAGAGTAACGCGACATATCTCTGCCCTCTTTAAGAAGTGGTGCAAAAAAGGTTATTTTCACACTCTGATTCTGAAACTTTTACCAGCTTGGCTGGTAGATCTTCCACAACCGGAAACTTGGTGAGAAGATCATCAAGCCTTTGTTCTGTGCTGATCTTGATCCTCGTTGAAAAAGGAGGAAATGGTCGTAGGATTCGACTTGGCTACTGGTCCAGTGAGGACCCAGCCGAATATGGTCTCTTGACCGAGCAGGGTTCCACAAATTTTGGACACAGAGCCACTCTTTATAATAGATGGAAGTAAGTCGGCTCCTAAGAGCACGTCTAGTTGAGAGCTCTGGTGGAAGTGCGGATGAGCGAGTTGGAAGTTTGGCAGGTCCTTCAGAAGATCCTTGGAAAGTGGTAGGATGGAAGGTCACCTAAGCCAATTGGGAGAACAGAGGCTTCAGTTTTTTAGCTGAAACCTGGGGAATGAGCGGAGAGCCAATCTGGAAGTGGCACAACTTTTTGTGGATTGGCTGAGATGGCTTGATTTAAGCCAGCTACTTGAACTTGCACGGCTTGATAGGAGGGCTGTGTGATGTTAAACATCCGTTCGGAAATGAACGTAGCCTCTGATCCAGGATCGATCAGTGCACGTGCTTATAAGTTAAGCCCAAATGGCAAATATTTATAAGAGCCGTGCCGAGAAGAACACCTTGTGTGTTCGCCGTGAAATAGTTTTGAATTTTACTAGTCGTTGGAGAAGTGGACTGTATGTTAGAATTGGGAGTTGGTGCAGAATCTGCTGAAGAGGGCGCGGTAGGAGGGGTGCCACGATGCAGGAGTGTATTGTGGCGACCCTTGCACGTAAAACAATTATGTTGACTCGTGCAATCTTTAAGGATGTGTCCTCTTGCAGAAGTATTTCAGACACAACTTCTGCTGTTTGATGAAATTGGACCTTTCATCAACAGCCATTTGGAGAAAGCGCGGACACAGACGTATTGGATGGTTCTCTTTTGAGCAAAGTTTGCAGGTTTGTGGTTTGCCTACATTTAAAGCATATCGTTTTAGCTGTGCATTCTTTCCTCTTATGGTCCGCCGATCCGCAGTTAAAACAGTACTCTTTTTTTCCATCAACTTTCTGTGTACTCGGAGACTTTTTCTTTTCATTGCCAATATCAATTTACATTGCATTAATCAATTTACTTCGCGCTTGTCTACATATTTCTGTTTGTCCGACAACTCATATGCATCAGCATTCTTTTCCGAAAATTTCGAACCACTTCTTAGGGCACTGATACTCCATCAAAGTCATTTATAATTTTCTCGAAACCGTCTATCGATATTTTCGTTTGATTTACGTTTCGTTCATCAATACTTGCCTACTACTTTCAACGCTGTGAAGAGATCACGGAAAGTTGGCCATTTAAGGTAGTCACCGCTGAAAACTTCAGCATCGAATGGTGGTGACCGGTAGCTTCTTAGGGTGGAAGCTACTTGTGGTGCTGCAGGTGCTGGAGTGGGAGCCGTTGCGGTCTCTATACTCTCATTTAACTGAGAGCAAGTTCCTCCTACACATAGAGTAGCAGTGGTCATACCCGGGCTTGCATGGCGATCTTGTCCTCAACATTCGTCTCCGTTTGAGACAATGAATTGGAGCAAAGTTCATATTTGAGCTCACGGCAGTCCATATGGAACAAGCTGCTCAATACGCACTCTGTGAGTGTGAAGTGAGGATGTAGAGAATTTTGAATCCTGCTTTGAACTGCGTGAGCTTATCGGAAGCGTTAATGAACTCTTGGAGTGCCATTTTTATTCCCAGTGAAATCTGATGACCAACTGCACAGTGATTGGAGGAGTGTGCACCGAAATTTTGGCACATGACTAACCTTAGATGTGGCCGGAGTTACAACTTTCCGTAATGAGGCGGGAGAAGGTGTTCTACCAAGAGGGAACTTGGAAAAGAGCTGGAGCGTCTATGCTTAGTCGTGGGTACAACAAGGTGTTTCTTGGTGTCTTTTACTATCAATGGGCATAACAGGCTTTCCAAAAAGCGAGAAAAATGCAGTTGATGCTGGTGACGGAACCAGAAACGTAGAAAGAGAAGAGCGTAGAAAAATGGACGAACAGAATTTCTTGTTTGAACAATAAACAAGAATTTCATAAAAACGATCGAACTTTATCGAATCTATTGAGCGAGGACTAAGTTGATAAGTTACAAGGCAATACTTTTGAAAAACGTTTGCAAAAAAATAATATAAATATTATATTATAAATATCGATATATTTTATTGAGTGATAATAATTATTGAAACACTATTATTATACTCAGCATGAAATTCTGAGAAAAGATGTAAAATAATTTATTTTCCAATAATAAATTATACTGTGAAAAAAATAAATAAATAATTATTTATTAGTAGGTTATCTTTTCTCAGAACGAAAATATATTCGATAATTTTTTGCAATGTTACAGCACCTTTGATACCACAACACAGTGCACAATAAGACCGATAAATAAATATAAGTGACTTTAAAAGTCACGGTTGCCCACCAAGTAATATTTTTAAAAATTTGAGCTAGTGCAGCCTGGAACGATAACACTGAGTGAATGTAAAAAAAGTGGTGGTCGGTCGATTGTGATCGAACTGCGATCACTAAGGCAAACTGCGATCACTAGACTGACAAAGGTAAACAAAGAAATTATAAAATATTTCTTTGTATTCAATTAAGTGTTTAATTTAAGTGTTTCATAAAACAATGTAATAATGTAATAAAACGATGTAATATAATGTGTTTGTGTTTTAGTTAGATATTTAATTGTAAGAATATATGTATCTGTGTAGTGCCGATGCAGCCGAAATATTGCTGCCGGCAAAGTTATGTAGTGTGTATTTTATATGTTTACATTAATAAATAAATAAATGTGAAAAGAAATGCAGTGTTATCTTTTATTTGGAGGTACAATTGCCACTTGAGGTTTGGACCTTGGCAATGTATTTTAATGGGCAACGTAAGTATGTAATAAATGCGTGTATATTACACATGTATTAGCATTAGATTTTTAAATTAGTTTGGAGAGTGTATGTGTACCTTTGTTCTTAAGGAAAGCGTAGGAGAAGGTACATACATATATGTGGCAGAGGTTTCTTTTCACAAAGGAACAATTACACACAGTCCTCTGCCGCATAAAAAATAAGTATAAAATTTAGTACTTATCTGGAAGTGGATCCTGAGGAGATACCGATGAACGTGGTTCGAGCGGTGCGAGGGGATGAAAATCCAGCGACGTGGTGTATATAAAATATATCCCGGCTCGAAGGACCAATGTTTGTGGTGGCGGCAGTAGGATCTTCCTTCCTTCTGGGGGATCGTAGGAGGCGAAAATGTTGCTGTAGAATCGAAAACCGACGCGAAAACAATTCGGAAAAAAAGTACACCATTCGGGGCGCGTGGAGTTCACTTCACTTATATATTTCAACTATTTCTCTGTACAAGTATGGTATGTCTTAAGCCTAACTTAACATATTTTGGATATGTTGGATAAAAAGAGCGCGAGTGCCCTCGGTAACTCTCGCACTGTTTACGCCGATATGCTGCCTACTTTCAGGCGGCGAGTTTCGCAAACAATATGTATAGATTCATTCAATCAGGTATACGTGGCGGTCTAGTACAATATACCAAAAAATATGCGAAAGCGAATAATAAATATATACCGGAATATGATGAAAAAATTTAGTACTTATCTGTGGGGGATCCTGACGGGATACCGATGAACGTGGTTCGAGCGGGCGAGGATGTAAATCCGCGACGTGGTGTATAAAAAATATATATCCGGCGGAGGACGGCGGGGCAGCAGGCGTCGGCCCTCGGGAACGTAGATGGAGGTGAAAAATCTCTGTGGAAGATTATACCGCAGCGAAACAGTCGAAAAAGTACACAATTCGGGGCGCGTGGAGTTCACTTCACTTATATATTTCAACTATTTCTCTGTACAAGTATGGTATGTCCTGCCTTAACTCATATTTTGGATATGTTGGATAAAGAGCGCGGGGCCTCCGTACTCGCACTGTTCCCCACCATATGCTGCCTACTTTCAGGCGGCGAGTTTCGATGCAAACAATATGTATGGATTCATTCAATCAGGTATACGGGGGGCTAGGACTGGAAATATGACCAAAATTACTAGAAAGGAGTATAAAATTTTTCCGAAAAATGAAGAATGGATCCTGACGAGATACCGATGAACGTGGTTGGCGGCGGGGGGATGTAAATCCAGCGACGTGGTGTATAAAAAAATATATCCGGCTCGAAGGACCAATGTTTGTGGTGGCGGCAGTAGGATCTTCCTTCTTGGGGATCGTAGATGGAGGTGAAAAATCTCTGTGGAATTTATACCGACGCGAAAACAAGTCGAAAAAAGTACACAATTCGGGGCGCGTGGAGTTCACTTCACTTATATATTTCAACTGTTGTACATCGTACATCGTATCGGCGTAAACAAACGATCGGAAACTTTATCGAATCTATTGAGCGAGGACTAAGTTAATAAGTTACAAGGCAATACTTTTTGAAAAAACGTTGCAAAAAAATAATATAAATATTATATTATAAATATCGATATATTTTATTGAGTGATAATAATTATCGAAACAATTATTATACTCAGCATGAAATTCTGAAAAAAGATGTAAAAATAATTTATTTTCCAATAATAAATTATACTGTGAAAAAAATAAATAAATAATTATTTATTAGTAGGTTATCTTTTCTCAGACGGAGGAAAATATATTCGATAATTTTTTGCAATGTTACAGCACTTTGTAATACCACAACACAGTGCACAATAAGACGATAAATAAATATAAGTGACTTTAAAAGTCACGGTTGCCCACCAAGTAATATTTTTAAAAATTTGAGCTAGTGCAGCCCTGGAACGATAACACTGAGTGAATGTAAAAAAGTGGTGGTCGGTCGATTGTGATCGAACTGCGATCACTAAGGCAAACTGCGATCACTAGACTGACAAAGGTAAACAAAGAAATTATAAAATATTTCTTTGTATTCAATTAAGTGTTTAATTTAAGTGTTTCATAAAACAATGTAATAATGTAATAAAACGATGTAATATAATGTGTTTATGTGTTTTAGTTAGATATTTAATTGTAAGAATATATGTATCTGTGTAGTGCCGATGCAGCCGAAATATTGCTGCCGGCAAAGTATATGTAGTGTGTATTTTTATATGTTTACATTAATAAATAAATAAATGTGAAAGAAATGCAGTGTTATCTTTTATTTGGAGGTACAATTGCTACTTGAGGTTTGGACCTTGGCAATGTATTTTAATGGGCAACGTAAGTATGTAATAAATGCGTGTATATTACACATGTATTAGCATATAATTTTTAAATTAGTTTGGAGAGTGTATGTGTACCTTTGTTCTTAAGGAAAGCGTAGGAGAAGGTACATACATATATGTGGCAAAGGTTTGTAACTAGAATTAGATGGATAAACTGTGTGTAATTTGTGATTCGCATATCCGTACATATACGAGTATATGTATGCTAAACTTTCGGAGGTGGCAGTCGTCTGTAGGTAAGTATGTGCTTACTAATGCAGCAACATACGCACATACATACAGAGATGGCGGTGACGCAAATTGCGAGCTTAGGAGGAAATTAGAAAAGATCTTTCTTTGCACAAAGGAACAATTACACACAGTCCTCTGCCGCATAAGATAAGTAAAAATTAAGTACTTATCTGTGGGGGGATCCTGACGATATGCCGATGATGGTGGTTAGAGCGGACCGAGGGGATGAAAATCCAGCGACGTATAGTGCCCAATATATAAAAAATAATATCCGGCTCGAAGGACCAATGTTTGTGGTGGCGGCAGTAGGATCTTCCTTCCTTCTGGGGATCGTAGGTGGAGACGAAAAATTTGCTGTGGAAACGATAACCGACGCGAAAACAATTCGGAAATAAAAAAACAATTCGGGGCGCGTGGCGTTCACATCACTTTATATTTTCAAACTGTTTTGTACATAATATATGTAGTTTAAGTTAAGCCTAACTTAACATAAGTATGTAGGATAAAAGAGCGCGAGAGCCCTTGGTGACTCTCGCACTGTTTACGTCGCTGCCTATGCTGCCTTCTTTTCGGCGGCGAGTTTCGGCGTAAACAGTGTTCGTTGCTAAATTTTTATAGTTTATTATATATATTAATTTCCCTTGGGCTTAGCGCAATTTATTAAGGTGCATATTTTAAATATGTATACACAGTTTTCGTTCTATTTGCAAGTTTTTTTTTTTTTAGGGGGGGAGCAATTTGAAAATTAAATTGTAATACACAATAACAACATATATCCCTTTGAATCACTAGATTTTCGTATTGGTCACTGACAATAACTTTTCAAAAGGTAACTCACAAAAAAAATATTTAACGCACAGCATTGGCGAGCAAAAAAAATATTTCGTCCGCAAACTAATGTAATATTAGTAACAAAAAGAATATTTCGGCAACGCGACAATCGGCCTCTCTTTGTGGCTACGGCGACGAAATTCGTCATTTAGGCCCTTCCGAGGGGCGCTCGAAAAATTTCTCGTGCTGAGATTATTCGAAGCTGCGCACAACACTTGCAAATAATTTTTTGCCGATGCAATGTGGCCAGCTGGGGGGCAGGGGGGTTCAAGAGGTTAACCTCCGGGGGTTTCTGGCACTGGGCAGAGAGTGACAAAAATTAGCAAAGAAAAATTTAACAAATACGGGTGCTAGTAATTACCATGAACTATGCTGCCTTAGGAGCGGGGGTTGCTTGGTTCGTCCGATCGCTACAAGACTGGATGTCTGTCTCGCGATTTCGGGCCGGCGTGCACGTGGAGGTGTATGCGTGCCATAGGATTCACGAAAATAATATCGTGGGTGCAGTGTGATGCACGGAAATTAGTTTTCACTTTGTCGATTCTCGCGCTGCTCGGCTCTTTTAATACTTTATGCAGTCAGACTGCAGATTAAGCAGACGGCGCGGTTAAATGCTCTGACGTGGTGCAAGACGGGCAACCAGACGTGAAGACGACACTAGCGATAGGTTGAAAGAGAGAGAGTCGTTCTCGCAGGGGTCTTTTATAGCCAAAAATTTGGGACAAGTTCGTATGAAGTTGGCTGCGCTAATACGCTCTAAGCGCATAAGCTAAATTTTCGGGATGCAAGACACAGTTATCTTAGCATGAAGCTATGAATGAGCAGACTCAATGGACAGAAGGAGATAACGGAAATGAAATGTTGCGTTGATCTAGCGAAGCCTGTTGCTAACGTGTATGTTGCGAAGTTCGGTGCAATGTTGCTGAACTTAGAAAATGTTGCATAGGTAAAGAATGGTGCGAATCCTAACTAAATATTGCAAAGTTTGACAAATGTTGCTATTGCTGATGTTAAGAGCATTGACGGAGTTTGCAGCAACAAATGCGACCATTACACCCACCCGAGAATATGACACCGTAAGATGGAAATATTTGAGGGGAATTAGCTTCAAAGATCTTTGGCATGATATGTACCAATATCTTTGCCTTGCAAATCTTGTAATTGATAATAACTGTAAAATCTCTAAGCGTTTTTAGAGAATGGAAAATTAAACAACGAACGGTTGACACGTTCAGCTGCATTACTTTGTGGCGAATATAAAGCAGTGAACACATGATTAATACCAAGCTCAGTGAGGAAGGCATTAAATTCACGAGCTTTAAATTGTGTGCCGTTGTCACTGACAATGGTTTCTAGCACACCAAAACTATGAAAAATGTTATGAAGCAAGAAGTCTTTTACGGCGGTGGAAGTGAACTTCTTTAAAGGCTGTAACCAATGGTATAGCGGACGACCGGGGACTGTGAATGCAGTTAATGGCTTAGATTCAGACGATAACGGAATTTGCCAATAAGCATATTTTAAATCCAGCTTCGTAATAATGTTCGCTTGAGGCAAACGAGAGAATATCCCATTGATGCTGGGCAATGGATATGCGTTCTTTTTAGTAGCCTCGTTGAGCTTTCGAGCATACAAACAAAGACGAATTTTGTTGGGCTTAACAACAAGGCGCATGGGAGAACTCCAAGGGCTGTTCGAGTGCTCTATGAGTTACCAAAGATATCATACGATCGATCTCGTCATATAGTAGTTTCTCGACAGCTGGGCTGACGGGATAAAATCGCTGCTTGACGGGCTTCGCTTCTCCAACATCTATGTGATGTTCAATTAGCGAAGTACGACCAAGTTTATCTGCTGCATTTGGAAACATCTGTTTCACAACAGCGAGCTGTTGAAGCTGCTGCTGACTTAGTGGGCAAACATTGGGCTCAAATAATACAAATGACGTCGAGGGGGACTGAACAGTACTTATAATATTAAGCATTATTAATATGAGCCAGTTGAAATACTCGCCAAAAATCATGACCAAGTTTCAGTCGTTGTTTAATTGACGGTATAACATATATTTTTATGGACTTAGAAAGACCGTTATAAGACAATTCAACCTGCAAGCAACCAACAATTTCTTGCTGTTCTCCGCCCGTGGTGTGAACATAGGATTTCCGTGCCTTGAATTGCGGCAGCGCAGAGAAATCTGTTGTGGCAAGGTAGTGTGGTAGAGCCTATGCAGGAAATGTTCGCTCCGGTGTCTAGCAGACCAAGTTCTGTAAAACCTAAGAACGACACCTCTGCATAGCTACGCAGATCTTTACTGTCATTAAAAATAGTTGATATCAACTTACGGTTCTGTTTAATATTATTAAAATATGCTCTTAACTTACGAGAATGCTTGCTGATAAACGACACAGAATTCGAAAATAAACGATTCCTAACTCCTAAATAATTTTGCATTCTAGCATCGTAAGAACGATGATGCAACGGAACAAATATGGGCGAGTCAGAGTCTTGTTCAGCCTGATCCAAATTTGGATCAGTATCCAGGAAAGGGTACTCTGCTCGGGGTCAAAAGAAGTTGAGGTTATGGTTCTGGGGCATCCTGTGGTTGTTGGATTAAGATTGACAGCGTTTGCACTGGGGCTTGTACATATAAGCTTGTCTACAATCATAGCAAAATATGCGTCGAGGAGCTAAACAATTTTCCCAGATGTGTCCAACTTCCTCACAGTTCCAACACGTGAGCTTCGCATGGGCACTGCGGATGGCGGCAAGTTCAAGTTCAAGTTGAGGGTCTTCGTCTTCAAGTTCTGGACTCGAGTCTTCGAACAAGTAAATTTGCCTACGAGGAGGGACTGGTTTAGGGCGATGTGCGGGCTCAGCGCGACAATTGAGCTCGTGCGCTAAATTTTCGCTCATATGAACGAGGCGACGTAAATGTCCAACCGAATGAACGGGCGGCTGATATAAGAGTTTCTGACGAGTGTCAAGCAAAAAGTTATTCTTTAAAATCTCGTTAATTTTTAAGGAAGACTTATCAATCATGGATGCGACAATCTCGTAAAAGGTTGAAAAAGACTCTCCAATCTTTTGCTTGCGAGAACGAATGATTTCCATGGACATAAAATCTGGCGAAGGGCTGCACAAAAATCTGCGAAGACATGACTCGAGAGACTGTTTGTTCGATCATATTCTGAACTACTGTATAGTCGAAATCATTGGGGCGACGAGCCGGGGGAGGACGGCTGGGCCTTCCACGTTGTCTACCATGAGTATATCTCAACGGAGGGCCTTGATTTGCTCTGTTGCTAACATCTTATGCAGATGACGCAGCTGCACTTTGGTTTATGGAGCCAGGCTCCTGATCTTTGGCGGTGCTAGTGCCTTGTGCGAGTTCTAATGCTTTTGTGAGACTTCGTGTTAAAACTCTAGATGTGCCTTGAACAGGGGGCCGGTACGAGGTGCGGCAGACTTTGTTTTAGGCGGGGAACAATTTCCTACGACAAGTTTCGGTTCATTGGCTTGCCATCCCCTCTTCCAAGCAACTCTTGTGGAACACATGCGCACAGGTAAGGGAGTAGCAAGAGTGGGTGTTATCCATTATTTGCTCGCAGATAGCGCATTTGCTATCTATCTTTGCAAAAGGATTTGGCGTATTTCTTGGACTGTTAGTAATTGGCATATTTATGAAGTTGTTCCTGATTTAAGACATATTTTGGTAACAAAAGAAACATAGAAAATAAAACAATCATTAAGGGTTAAAGGAAATGTAATTTGGACTATTGAAACTAATAAAAAAGGTATTTAGTCTCTTTACTTCCAATCTCCATCTGGCTATGCTATTCGGCAAGTGTATGCTAACGCAGCATGATCACAAGTTCCAAGACAATAACAAACTAGGCTTTGAAGGAAAGAAAAAAAATTAAATGATCCGATCCCAAAGGTTAAGCTTAGGGTCAACCTAATTCAATCAATATACTCAACAAAAACAACATGCCAAATGGACATTCAGTATTGGTAGGCAACGATGCACTGACAGCAATATTCCTGAATTGTGTATGACAGTATTTCCATAATGTAACTAATCAAAAGATGGTTTTTTCCTAGACTAAATGAAAGCAAAAGTGAGCAATACATTGCTTACACTAGCAAATATTCGTTCATACTATATATGTAAATATGTAGATATGACTATAGCAGATGTTAATTGCTTGTGTTTTTAAATCGAAATATAAATGTCCTTAGATTCTCGGAAGGCTATCCTAATGCTGAATAGTCCAACATCGTAGTCCTTGAAACAATCGTTATTCGACTGTATCCTTATCAGCGGCAGCTAGTTAAACTAATCTAAGCAACATCAGCAGATAGGACACGATTACAAAAATAATTTTTTTTTTTTTTCTTTACACTACGGGTGTGTGGAGGTACTGTTTGGTTACATACAAGTATGTTACGCAAACTGCAAACTGGCCCGCATGTTTGAGCACCAAACATTTATGTAAAGCGTCCAAACGTGGCTAAAAAACTTTGGACATTAGGTATTATTTAGTCCTTTTAAATGCAAGACAGAGCCCCACACGTTGGGCGCCAAGAACTTATGTAATGACTCGTACAGGGAAATTGTCCCAATGGTGGTGGTGACCTCCCTCAAGTGTAAAATTCAAACAGGCGGGCGAGATCTTCTTGACCGTGCTCATTCGGGGGTGGTTCTTGCCTGCTGAAGGTTACGAGTACATAAAGTTTAAATAAGATCTCTGGTGAAAGCGGAACTTTCAAAAACAAACATGCAGACTATT
Organism: Zaprionus nigranus; assembly: GCA_018903425.1. Lineage (NCBI taxonomy): Eukaryota > Metazoa > Arthropoda > Insecta > Diptera > Drosophilidae > Zaprionus > Zaprionus nigranus. The sequence goes on from JAEIGD010000170.1 coordinate 67,613, forward strand.
AGGCCCTATCAACGCGGGGCAACAATAGGAAACTTAGTGAACGAAACACATAGTTTAATACGACTAAAGCGTCGCATAAGGAAGCAGATGTTGTTGCATTCTGGCGCTCTAAACCCACCCAACCATGATCTTCAGGCGCGATGTTGTGAAGATCCCAAGAAAAATTAACTATGTCCTCCAGTTACCATGTCTACAGGAACAATAATTATTTGAACAACACATTCTTTTCAATTTAAATTTCACATAATTTATTATAAGCTTCTTTCTTAATAATGTTCCTCATTTTAGTGCATATTCATTTACAAGCTTTTTGGTATTTAATTTTTATTTAATTTTTACTCAAGGTTTCTTTCAGTTATTATTTTTCAGCTAAATTTCACTAAAGTTCCTCCTAATTTCTCCCAGTGTAAGATAACAATACTTTATTTATACATAATTATCTTTCTATCCAAACACAATCAACATTCGCTAAGGTCTTTCTAGGGTTAAGCAAACAAGTTGACCTATCTCAATATTTTTGCCGTGACTGTAATTCTTTTTCTTTTTTTCTCTGGGTTGTTGTTGGTTATGCGTAACAATTTATTTGTATAGATTATGATCGCGGTGATAAGGGATTAGCAAAACTAAAACAGACAAATGCATGAGGATGTGCGAAGGTACACCTGTAAGATCAGCAGCCACTGAGATTACGAACAGAGCGCGCACGCTGCTTACAGCAGTACATGCGTACAAATTCTGCGCTCGTATGTAATTATGTATGTATGTCTATGCCAAAGCATAAACGGATAGGTAACAAAAGCAGACAGACCGAAAATTGTGCATAACAAATTTAAATATAGTTATGTATATCTATGTATATATGTATATACATATATAGGTACCGGCGCACATACATATGTACACATGGTGGACAATATGCTTGCACGTACATACTATGTACGTATATATATACACGCACAAATGTTTAGCTATAACGAGGCGCAAAATTATTAAGTAGTTAAATCCGGCAAAATGAAATGCAAATATATATAAATAATATGTTTGCTCATCACTTACATGTCTTACTCCTCGATGAAAGGCCTTCCAACGATGGTATTTTATTTGTGTATGTTTGTGGTGGCGGCAGTAGGATCTTCCTTCCTTCTGGGGGATCGTAGGTGGAGACGAAAAAGTTGCTGTTGAAACGATAACCAACGCGAAAACAATTCGGATATAAAAAACAATGCGGGGCGCGTGGCGTTCTCTTCACTTTATATTTTCAAACTGTTTTGTACATAATATATGTAGTTTAACTTAAGCCTAACTTAGGATAAAAGAGCGTGAGAGCCCTTGGTGACTCTCGCACTGTTTACGCCGCTGCCTATGCTGTCTACTTTTCGGCGGCGAGTTTCGGCGTAAACATTCCGCCCCCTTGCAATACTATTGCAAATAGATGGGGCCGGAATCTTTTTTTGGAGGCCGCTGGAGGGTCTTGAGAGGCGCTGGCGGACTACGTCTTGAAGACACCGGATAGTACCCAGCCAAACAGAGTGTTCTGGGCCAACGGCAGCCCACCGTGGGACGGAACAAGGCCTGGGAGGATTACGTCGCCATAGACGTCGGCCCCCAGAACAATGGAGACTCTACTTGGCACATGGCACCGATTGTCCGCCAGCGTAATGCCCGGGTATCGGGTCTGGAGCTCCTTTCCGACATTCTGAGCCGGAGTCCTGATCTGAACTTCCTCCATCTTCAGAGTCACTGGGATGGAGAATGCTGGCGACACCCTTGACCTGAACAAGGCTCGGCAAAATCCATTTTCGGCGGAAAGGCCAAAGCTTTTGCCAATGATTGTGTGGACTGCAAGCGGCTAACAGCACACGCACCTCGAAAATTTTGCCGGCCACGTCCAGGTTCACTATGGCCGTCGGCAGCATGCTGATTGCCACCGAGGGGATTGTCGCCAGGGACTCTGGAGGTGGAAGAGGCGGCGTGGATGGGACAGCGTTCTGCGTCTCGGCTGGAGTGGTGGTTGGGATATGGAGAAGCGTATGGTGGCCTTCCCCCCGAGCGACAGGTGCCACCACTGCGACATGAACCATTAGAATGTTCATGTGCAAGGCAGTTCGGGCAGTATTTGTTGATCAAAAGTGCCCGAAGACGCTTCTCCGCAGCCAGACGCAGGAACCGCTGGCACTTCTTCAAGGCTTGGACTCCTCTGCATACGCGGCATCTAAAGGAGTTCACCCCCTTTTGGCTTCGATGGTGTCTGCGCTTTGGGTGGTGCCATCTCACTTATCTGGAAAGGAGGTGGATACGAAATATATATATTATATGTGTATATAATATGGATAATATATATAAATTGGATATATATATATAAATGATATATAAGAGTGGGCAAAGGAGAACTCGTCCGTATGTCCGTATACCTAGAGTCTTTGCTTTTAAGTTCTTCCCATTGGAGGACGGACTGGAGGCGTTGAGAACAACGCGAACTTTCGTAGTGGTGCTCTCAGGTTTGAAAACAGCATGATAAGGGAGATAAAAATTGTTGCAGTCGTTACTCGGAGAGACAGGCCTCATATGGCCTAAATCTGAATAATCCTGAATAGTGGAGTCGTACTGCTCATTTAAAGGAAAGTTCCTCTTTAAACGATATTCGTTCCTGAGAAACTGAGCGAGTGCGATGGACTTTGAATGTCGAAAGTTTCAGGATTTTTGAATGGGAGAGTAACGACATATCTGCCCTCTTTGGAAGTGGTGCAAAAAAGTCTGTTTTCACACTCTGATTCTGAAACTTTTACCAGCTTGGCTGGTAGATCTTCCACAACCGGAAACTTGGTGAGAAGATCATCAGCTCATCATCTGTGCTGATCTTGATCCTCGTTGAAAAGGACGAAATGGTCGTAGGATTCGACTTGGCTACTGGTCCAGTGAGGACCCAGCCGAATATGGTCTCTTGACCGAGCAGGGTTCCACAAATCTTGGATACAGAGCCACTCTTCATGATAGATGGGAGAATATCGGCTCCTAGGAGCACGTCTATCGGAGAGCTCTGGTGGAAGTGCGGATCAGCGAGTTGGAGGTTTGGCAGGTCCTTCAGAAGTTCTTGTGAAATTGTGTAGGATGGAAGGTTGCCTGCCAATTGGGGGAGAACAAAGGCTTCAGTTTTTAGCTGTAACCTGGGAATGAGCGGGGAGCCAATCTGGAAGTGGCACAACTTTTTGTGGATTGGCTGAGATGGCTTGATTTAAAATTTAGAAAAATAGGAATTTTGATACTGAAAATTATTTTGTCTTGATAATTGAGTGTGTTCATTTTTAACAGGTTATAAATGTGTTGTTCGGATTTTATTGTGTAGTTTTGTGTTTTAAAAATGTTTGATTTTGGTTATTTCTGTCTTATCTAAAATGAGTTTTGGAATAACATTAATTTTGGCAAGCAGTGTACTTTCGATAATGTCGTTTAGGTGGCTAAGTAATAAATCTATATTATACTTAAGCCTATTTATATATTGTAGTTTATTTATTTCTTCTTCATTGTTATATATTTTTGTGTAGATTGTATTTTGAGTGTTTTCGAAGAAGTTTTTAATTAAATTCTGTTTATTATTAATGTGTCTTGTTAAGTTTTTAAACTGTAGTTGAACTTCATCATTGAACGAGTTCTGTATTTCGAAGTTATCTGAGATGGTGGTGGACTGGCTTTTTAAGTGGTTAATTTCTGTTTCTATATTCTTTGCATCATTGGCGTCCATATTGCCAGTGACGACTTTGACTAAACTACCTAACCCGTTAATAAGACCTCTTTTGTGGCGTGAAAAGGGTGTTAGTGCGTCTATTTTATTTTGAGTTTGGGCAAGTTTAGCATTTAGTATTGATATAGAGTCGATGAGTGTTTCATCGTGTCTTAGGGTATCGATGGTGTGGTATAATTTTTTCAATACCGTTGGTGTATTCGGACAGATCGATTATGTGGCTAATTTTTTTATAGATTCCTATCACGAGTGTTTTCCCTAGCGGCACTTTTGCTAAGAGGTTGGTGCTATTGAAGTTGTGGATGAAGATAGATTGGTATGCCCCTTGGCAAGATCTGGAATCAGGTGGAGAGCCTTAAGTCATTTGGAGGTTTGAATATTTTCCTAATTTTTGATTTTTGGATTTTTTGATTTCTTGTGGTTACTAGAGTTTTTCCTTTGTCTTTTGCTGTTCTGTGTAAGGAAAACCGTGGTGTTCATTTATTTCTCCTGTTTTCTTTTCTGAAAATTGTGCTGTTAGGTTGTACTGTTGTTTGATTGACGATATTGGGAATTGGGGTTTGAATAATGGTTTGAGTGGTTTTGGGTGTAAGGTGAGTTGCGGTTGTTGCGGTCGTTGTTGTCTCTGTGATTGTTGTTGTTATTGTTATTGTTATTGTTATTGTTATTGTTATTGTTATTGTTATTGTTATTGTTATTGTTATTGTTATTGTTATTGTTATTGTTATTGTTATTGTTATTGTTATTGTTATTGTTATTGTTATTGTTATTGTTATTGTTATTGTTATTGTTATTGTTATTGTTATTGTTATTGTTATTGTTATTGTTATTGTTATTGTAATTGTAATTGTAATTGTTAGTTCGTCGTTCGGTGTTGTTTTGTGTTGGGGGGGGTATGGGTTTCTGTTCTGGTAACGAGCCCTTTCTCTTTGACATAGTTCGTAAGCTGTTTCGATAGTCTTGCGGTCTTTCAATCTGATGACTGTTTTAAGTGGTTCCCCTAATTCTTGAAATGAAGGCATTTAAACAGACTTCGTCATATAGTGTTTTCTTGGCTTCGATGATTGTGGCCGACTATCCGCTATTGGAAGTAGTGGATATAAGTTGGCTCCTAATCCTCGATAAGCCGAAGAACAATTGCCCTAGGGTTAGGTTATCCGGGAGAGATTGGAGCTCGCCTAAAAGGGTGGCTTCGCTTTTCTTGCTAGAGTATAAACGTAGTAGGTTACTTTTGATATCGTCCCATATAAGTTTGGTGTTGGCTAGGTTTAGAGCTTCGTCTGCTATTCCAACTATTTTATTCCTAATTGCCCTGAGTGTCAGAAGTCCGTACGGTGTTTGGTCGGTACCCCTAATGAGCATGATTATTTCCTCAACGCTAGTTATATATTTGTCGAGTTGGCCTGGAGTACCATCGAAAGTCGGAAGTTCTTTAACGAAGGCTAAAATATCGGTGGCACTAAGAGCCGTAGCAATACTGGTAAAGCCACTGACAGTAGGTTTTACAGGGGCGGAGTTACCTACGGAGGCGTTGCCCGAATCCATATTTATTGGTTGATGGGGCGGTAAGAGGGTACTTTCTCTAATTACGGGGAGGATGTTTGTTTTAGAAACTGATCGTGTAACTCTTTTTGGAAATGTGTCTGATCCTAACACGGAACGAGTTGTTTGTTTTTGTTTGTGTTATTTCTTTGACATTTAAGAAAAAAATATGCAGTTTACAATGTACCTAATGACTCTTAATTACTTGTTTGTTGTTGGATAGTGTGTGTTTTTCTTGTGCGTTAATTTCTGTAATATAGTGGTATTAGTGTATGTATGAATAATTTGAATACTTTATTTGTGTTGAAAGAGTGAGAGTATGGGTGTATGTTTCAAAGAAAAATTTTTTTGTTTATTATTATTATACCCTTCGACCATTGAAAATGGTCAAAAAGGGTATACTAACTTTGTGCAAAAAAAAAAAAAATTGTATGTAACAGGCAGAAGGAGGCGTGGCAGACCCCACAAAGTATATATATTCTTGCTCAGGATCACTAGCCGAGTCGATTGAGCCATGTCTGTCTGTCTGTCCGGATGTCCGGATGTCCTGATGTCCGTCTGACCAGATGAACACACAGATCTCAGCTATTATAAATGCTAGAGACACCAAATTTGGAATGAAGATTTCTATGTACTCGGCGCAGATCAAGTTTATTTCAAATGTTAAGTGCCACGCCCACCGCCCCCGCAAATCAATAAATTAATTTTTGAACTTAATTTGTAAGCGTTGTATAAAAGATACAACTTTCTGACTTTAACGTATACTAAGCTGAATGAAATATCTACGTAGTCTCCCAATTACAATCCGATCGGACAGTAAACACAGAAGTTATTTAAGAAAGTATGAACATAAAACCAAGTGCTTCTGTCAGCTAACAAGGGAGGCGGGCGAGCGCAAAGCGCGAGCGCCATCTGTCGAGATTAATTTCAAAGCATGTTCATATGTATATGTGTACATACATAGGAACATACCTACATAGGTCGAAGGGTATCCCACTGTCGCGTGCTGCGCGACTGTTGCTTTTCTTACTGGTTTTTGTTCTTTTCTTTTCTTCTTATTAAGGTGTGCAATTTATATGTGATTTTGTGGTTTTGTATCCAGCCTTAGAAAACATACACTTTACCGTTCATATAATATTATTCGTTTTTTGAGTGTTTGTATGTGTATATGTATTTGTTTTGGTGGTTTGCAATATATATATGTACACATGTTAGTAATGATGTGGTACTTGGCCTTACTAAGCTTCGGCAGTGATTATCAGCGATTGATTTCACACAAGTACATTACACGTCACTTTTACACGTTTGTATATATGGTTTTGTTGTGTATACTTTTGTTGTATATATATGTGTTGTGATGTAGTACCGGGCCTTTAATATTTCGGCAGTGGTTTATCAGCGATTGATGCCACGCAGGTACACTAAATTTTTTTTTTTTTTTTGCATTTGAAATATTTGTGTGTGTGTTAATTATTTTGCATATATATGTGCACATGAAAGTAATGATATGGTACTTGGCCTTAATAAACTTCGGCAGTGACTATCAGCGGTTGATTTCACACAAGTACAGCACATATCATGTTTCACGATTACGGCATTTTTAAGTTTTAGGTATAAAAAATTTTTTTTTATATGAGTGTTTTGTATGTTTGTTAAGGCGGTTTATGTATTGTAGTAGGGCTTTTGTTGTAATCACTTGTAGACATTTCTGCACTTTATTCTCACTCTTTTTCCACAACTACTTACAATAGAACTAATAAAAGGTTTAATAGAGTATTTTCCATTCCAGTTTTCCGGCTGCGCCAGTTACCTCCGGGGAGCTTCGAGAGGTATTGTAGTCCAGAGAAGAGAGGAGTTGTATGATCCAGAAAGTAGCCACGGCTGTCTCCAGAGAATTTGATCAGATATTTGGTGTAAGATTTAGTAGTAGTTATGTATGTCTACAAGTGCTTGCTGCTCAAAATCGACTGAACGTCGTCTTTATTCTTGGTCTTAATAAGCTAACAGTGAATATGTATGTGTGTGTTACAATGTTAAAGTTCTTAGAAATAAAGTATCTGACACAGCAGAAAGTATGAGTATGTTTATAAGTATGTATATGGAATTGTGTGCGTTGCCCTGTCTGAGCGAAAAAGAATGTGGTGTCAGCTTTTTGGGCGGATGTCGGCGGCTGACCCGTCGTTGATGTTTATGTTGCAACTTTGTATCGCAAAGCTTCCCGGTTCGATGTCTTCTACTTGTGTAAGCGTGGTGGTTTAGAGGGAGGGGTGGTGTATGGTACCGATGGGTCGGTAGCTCGCTCACAATGCTTACAGCAGTACATACGTACAAATTCTGCGCTCGTATGTAATTATGTATGTATGTCTATGCCAAAGCATAAACGGATAGGTAACAAAAGCGGACAGACCGAAAATTGTGCATAAAAAATTTAAATATAGTTATGTATATCTATATATATATGTATATACATATATAGGTACCGGCGCACATACATATGTACACATGGTGGACAATATGTTTGCACGTACATATGTTCGTATATATATACACGCACAAATGTTTAGTTATAACGAGGCGCAAAATTATTAAGTAGTTAAATCCGGCGAAATGAAATGCAAATATATATAAATAATATACTTGTTTATCACTTACATGTCTTACTCCTCGATGAAAGGCCTTCCAACGTTCGTTGCTAAATTTTTATAGTTTATTATATATTTTAATTTTCCCTTGGGCTTAGCGCAATTTTAATAAGATGCATATAGGTATGCACATTTTATATATGTATACACAGTTTTCGTTTATTTTGCACGTTTTTTTTTTTTTTAGGGGGGAGCAATTTGAATATTAAATTGTAATACACAGCAACAACATATAGCCCTTTGAATCACTAGATTTTCCTATTGGTCACTGACAATAACTTTTCAAAAGGTAGGTTATGCCGGCAGGCCCCCAAGTGGGGGTCTCACATAGATCAGTATGATCCTTAGATAACTCACTAAAAAAATATTTAACGCACAGCATTGGCGAGCAAAAAAAATATTTCGTCCGCAAACTAATGTAATATTAGTAACAAAAAAATATTTCGGCAACGCGACGATCGGCTTCTCTTTGTGGCTACGGCGATGAAACTACTCTAGCGCTGTCAAGCGCGAGTTCTATTCTCCTTGTCTCCGGTTTGCCCTCGTCGTTAGGCCCTTCCGAGGGGCGCTTGAAAAATTTCTCGTGCTGAGTTTATTCGAAACTGCGCACACCAATTGCAAATGATTTTTGCTGTTGCAATGTGGACAGCTGGGGGGCACGGGGTTCAAGAGATTAACCTCCTGGGTATTCTGGCACTGGGCCGAGAGTGACAAAAATTAGCAAAGAAAAAATTAACAAATACGGGTGCTAGTAATTACCATGAACTATGCTGCCTTAGGAGCGGGGGTTGCTTGGTTCGCCCGATCGCTACAAGACTGGATGTCTGTCTCGCGATTTCGGGCCGGCGTGCACGTGGAGGTGTATGCGTGCCATAGGATGCACGAAAATAATATCGTGGGTGCAATGTGATGCACGGAAAATAGTTTTCACTTTGTCGATTCTCGCGCTGCTCGGCTCTTTTAATACTTTATGCAGTCAGACTGCAGATTAAGCAGACGGCGCGGTTAAATGCTCTGACGTGGTGCAAGACGGGCAACCAGACGTGAAGACGACACTAGCGATAGGTTGAAAGAGAGAGAGTCGTTCTCGCAGGGGTCTTTTATAGCCAAAAATTTGGGACAAGTTCGTATGAAGTTGGCTGCGCTAATACGCTCTAAGCGCATAAGCTACATTTTCGGGATGCAAGACAGAGTTATCTTAGCATGAAGCTACGAATGAGCAGACTCAATGGGCAGAAGGAGATAACGGAAATGAAATGTTGCGTTGATCTAGCGAAGCCTGTTGCTAACGTTAGAAAATGTTGCATAGGTAAAGAATGGTGCGAATCCTAACTAAATATTGCAAAGTTTGACAAATGTTGCTATTGCTGATGTTAAGAGCATCGACGAAGTTTGCAGCAACAAATGCGACCATTACACCCACCCGAGAATATGACACCGTAAGACGGAAATATTTGAGGGGAATTAGCTGCGAAGATCTTTGGCATGATAGGTACCAATTTCTTTGCCTTGCAAATCTTGTAATTGATAATAACTGAAAAATCTCTAAGCGTTTTTAGAGAATGGAAAATTAAACAAATAAATTGAGACGCGGTGGTTTCGATATTTCAAGAATTTATTGTTTCTCATGGCACACTTATTGCTGCTTCCTTCACGAGAGCGAACTTTTTACATACTATATGAGCGGTGACCACAAATTGGCCACGCACTCTCAAATTTTGCCGTCGGCAATTGCCAATCGATTTAAAGCAAAAGAGAGATTTACTTAATGACACTTCTTGTGTTCTCTTAACTATTTCTTAACTATTGTGCTCAAACATTCCGGCCCCGTTGAAGAGCTCCGGTCTTTAACACATCGGGAGTCGGGCCAGCTTGTGGATTGGTCGCTTAATTGCGCCTGCTGGTGTTTTTATTTCGGCTACCCGAACTTTGCAGTCCTCCCCTCGAATTGTGCGCGTTACGCGCCCGGTGATCCACTGCTGAAGGGGTGTGTTGTTGTTGTGAACTAGCACGACCGCCCCTTCCTCGAGGTTGTCCTCGTCGTTGGCCCATTGAGTTCGCTGCTGGAGGCTGAGCAGGTAGTCCTTGGACCACTTGCGCCAAAAGTGCAGTTTGAGCGCCGACAACTGCTGCCACAGCCTCAAATATCCTCGTCCTGGTTTCTTTCTGCTCTCTTCTGGACCGGATGGAGTTGAGCAGTGCCTCGACGTCCAGCAGATGTGTGCTCAACTCGTCCTGCGTCAGGTTGGCGTTGCTCGCTCCTCGCAGAAGCCTGTGCTTGACAGACTTCACTGCGGCTTCCCACAGTCCTCCGAAGTGCGTGGCGTGGGGGGGAATGAACCTCCACTGTACTCCTCTCTCCGCTGCGAAGTTCACCTGCCTCTCCTCGTGGTTGTGGAACGCCGTCTGCAGCTCCCTCAGCACGTTGCTCGCTCCAACGAAATTCGTCGAGTTGTCGCTGAATATCGTCTCCGGTAATCCGCGTCTCCCGATGAACCTTTTAAAAACGTTCAAAAAAGCATCAGTGGATAAGTCGGTTACCAGATCTAAATGCACCGCCTTTGAGGCAAAACAAAAAAAAACGGCAACATATATTTTTACCGGTGGTCTACCCCTGATTCTATAGCTAACATAGAACGGCCCACAGAAGTCTACTCCGCATACTCGAAACGGCCGACCTTCTCGAAGACGATCAGCAGGCAAATTTCCCATTAGTTGCCCCAACAATTTTGGCTTATATCGGAAACAGTGTATGCAATTCCGAACAACTGCAAATTTGCTGCCTCAAAAGTCCAACTGGAACTTTTGGGCCAGCATGGTAGTGCCTACGATGCAAATAACTGACAAATAGTTGAATAAATCCTGACTTCTTTGTCATTAAGAGCGGAAATTTAGTGTCATAAGAGAGAGGCCCGTGTAGCAAACGTCCTCCTACTCGAATGAGTTCAAATTGTATTCCATTTTTGTCAAATACATCAATAAATGGATTCAGCGATTGCAACATTGGTGCTACTGATTGTCTCAATAATTTCAATTCGCTTTTGAACAATGTGCTTTGTTCTACGGCGATCAGTTTTAGAAATGAAATATTTCTTTCTGATGCCGACACCATTAGAGAGTGTGATTTGAGCCCTTTGTAACAGAATCGAAGCACATAAGCCATTATACGAATCAATTTTGGAAAGTTGGAGTGACGATTAATTAGCGATTAATTAGCTCAACAAAACAATTTGGCTCAGCTTCTGTCAAAGTACATACAGCCCTTTTTTTTGTCTTCGGAAGATTTGATTTCCGGACGCTATTTCAACCAGGTCAAGCTGAGGTCATTGGTCTTCCTCCAGTTTCAAGAAACTTGGCCTATCGAACCATAACGAGCTAACAATCTCGTCTATGTCGGTTCCTCTCGATACTAAATCTGCCGGATTAGCATCTGTTGGAACGTGACGCCACACAATACCTTTCGACAACTCCTGAATTTCTGCAGTTCTATCGGCGACAAATGTGCCCAATGTGCCAGAATCGCGTTGTAACCAATACAGCACAAGCTGTGAGTCCGACCAGAAATTCAAGCTTTCTATATTAAATTTTGATAAAGTTGTCGCAATTTGGTGCCAGAGCTTGGCAGACCGAAAATTGTGCATAAAAAATTTAAATATAGTTATGTAAATATGTATATATATATATATAGGTACCGGCGCACATACATATGTACACATGGTGGACAATATGCTTGCACGTACATATGTACGTATATATATATATACACGCACAAAGGTTTAGTTATAAGGTGGCGCAAAATTATTAATTAGTTAAAGCCGGCAAAATAAATTGCAAATATATATAAATAATATGTTTGTTCATCACTTACATGTCTTACTCCTCGATGAAAGGCCTTCCAACGATGGTATTTTATTTGTGTTCGTTGCTAAATTTTTGTAGTTTATTATATATATTAATTTTCCCTAGGGCTTAGCACAATTTTAATAAAGTGCATATAGGTATGCATATTTTAAATATGTATACACAGTTTTCGTTCCTTTTTCACGTTTTTTTTTTTTTAGGGGGATATTGAATATTTGGGGGATATTTGAATATTAAATTGTAATACACAACAACAACATATAGCCCTTTGAATCACTAGATTTTCCTATTGGTCACTGACAATAAATTTTCAAAAGGTAATTCACTAAAAAAATATTTAACGCACAGCATTGGCGAGCAAAAAAAATATTTCGTTCGCAAACTAAAGTAATATTAGTAACAAAAAAAATATTTCGGCAACGCGACAATCGGCCTCTCTTTGTGGCTACGCCGACGAAACTACTCTAGCGCTGTCAAGCGCGAGTTATATTCTCCTTGTCTCCGGTTTGCCCTAGTCGTTTAGGCCCTTCCGAGGGGCGCTCGAAAAATTTCTCGTGCTGAGTTTATTCGAAACTGCGCACACCAATTGCAAATGATTTTTGCTGTTGCAATGTGGACAGCTGGGGGCACGGGGTTCAAGAGATTAACCTCCTGGGTATTCTGGCAGTGGGCCGAGAGTGACAATAATTAGCAAAAGAAAAATTAGCAAATACGGGTGCTAGTAATTACCATGAACTATGCTACCTTAGGAGCGGGGGTTGCTTGGTTCGTCCGATCGCTACAAGACTGGATGTCTCGCGATTTTCGGGCCGGCGTGCATAGGTTGCACGTGGAGGTGTATGCGTGCCGTAAAATGTACGAAAATAATATCGGGGGTACAATGTGATGCAAGGAAATTAGTTCTCACTTTGTCGATTCTCGCGCTGCTCGGCCCTTTTAATACTTTTATGCAGACTGCAGATTAAGCAGACGGGGCGGTTAAATGCTCTGTCGTGGTGCAATACTGGCAACCAGACGTGGAGACGACACTGCGATAGGTTGACGGTTGACACGTAAATACCCATTTACAATCAACAACATTTACATTTTCAGGCTGCCTAACAATCGACCAGGTATTATTTATATTAAGGGCATTTAATTCATTTTCAACTGCTTCCTCCCATAATGACTTGTCCTTTCTGATTTGTATCTCATCAAAATATTATTAAAGATAGTATGGGCGTTTAGAATGTGACTATTAAAGTCAAACTTTGTCGACGTACTTTCATTCCGGATTTCTGTTTTAACACAATCCTTACTCTCATTCAGGACATTTATTTCATCACACGCCTTACTTTCTTTCGGGAGCTTTCCTTTCCTACTGAAAAATTAGATTAGTTTATCTAATTCAATTTACTATTAACCGAAAACTGCGGTGGCTGTAATTATGGCGAAGACGAAAAAAACCAATGCGTTCGATTCAAAGTATAATTTCAACTGCTTCATTGCTTAGCCTAGCTTAACTACGGCGGCGAAACGCGGCGAATTCAAACAACGAAGAGAGGACTTTATTGCGCTCCCGCTCCGCCCTAATCTAATTTACACTAGGCTTCAAGGTTTTTCTACAACAACTAACTTAATTTAACACTGGCCCTGTTGAAGGCCTGTAAGGCTTCAAGTAATTGGTAGCGGAGCCGTCTAAATAATTCGCCCTTCGCTGGTCCTAAGGTCTATGACCCTGACCATGCCGTCCTGCCCTGCGTGAGTTGCCACGATCCTTCCGAGGAGCCACTGTTGCGGAGGAAGATTGTCCTCTGCGACGACGACGAGTGTTCCCTCTGTGATGTTGGGCTGCTGCTGCTGCCACTTGCCCCGGATTTGAAGGCCCAGGACATATTCGCGGGACCATCGCTGTCAGAACTGTTGCCTGACTGACGAGACAAGTCGCCATCGCCGCAAGCAACTGAGTCCCGTCTGATCCGCTTTTTGATGCGAATTCGCGAATTGCGTTCGCTTGCTCCTGATCTTCAGTCGCAGATCGTCGAAGTGGCGACTCGCTCCGACGAAGTTCGTCGCGTTGTCGCAGTGCACGATCTGCGGACATCCTCGGCGACCAATAAACCTTTGAAAGCATAATAAAAAAGGGAGTCAGTGGAAAGATCGGAAACAATCAGTCAGAAGTCGCGGTTTGCATTTGAAACATCTAATGCATGAACGAACTGTCTGACTGCAGACCTCCTGAGCGTTAACAATCCAAATGCGCTCCCGAAGGATACTCACAAGTGCTCGTGGGCCAACATGAAAATTGGTTTGATGCAAATGTCGGACATAGCTCTGTACGAAATTAGAACGTTTAATCAACAACAATGAAAACTTGGCATCATACGATATAGGAGCATTTGCTAGTCGCCCCCCAACTCTCAACAACGAAAACATACACCAAGTTCCTTTGTCTTCGTGAATAAATGGATTTAATCGTTGAAGACAAGGGCCAAGCTGGATCCCTTGCGAATTCTTTTTAATGTCATCAGAAAATTCGTGACATTGAACAACTTCGATAATTTTCAAAAAGGCTTCTTTATATTCCGTTGGTGATGGAATCTTTTCGAATTGAGCATTCCTATTTTTACATCTCGCTATGAAGCGGAACATATAAACAAATACTCTTAGCAGTTTGAGGTGAGACGAGAATCCCTCGATGACGTCCACTAGATCCGATTTAACTACGGCAGCGGCCAGTCCAACCGCTGTTTTTCTCTTTTCCAGCTCCATCATCTCCCCTTGAAAGCTCTAGGTGCGGATTAACGGGCCAATCTTCATCTTCGTTCTTTAAAAACGAAGGTCCACTAAACCAGATTGACTCCTTTAGGTCATCAATCTCACAACCTCTTGACACTACATCTGCTGGGTTTTTTTGTCGGTACATGTCGCCATGTAGCTTCTTTGGACCACTCCTGAATCTCATCCACTCTGTTCGAAACGAACGTCGCCAACGACGAAGGATGAGATCGGATCCAGTGAAGAGTAACTTCTGAATCCGACCAGTAGACGATTCGTTCGATATTTATTTTCAATAATGGCTTGATTCTGTGGCAAAGATCTGCTAGAAGGTGAGCGGCACATAACTCAAGTCTAGGAAGTGTTTTCGTCTTGAGCGGCGCTACTTTTTGACTTTGACGTCAACAACGAAACTTTGTAACCTTCAACAGTTTTGCTACGAATATAGACGCAAGCACCGTAGGCTCTCATAGATGCGTCGGCGAAACCATGTACTTGTATTGGTGACATCGGATTAGTGAACACATATCGAGGTATGGAGATTTCTTCCACTCTCGATAATGTTTCCTTCAATTTATTCCATGCTGTTTCCAACTGCTGTGGAATAGACTCATCCCAGTCCAACTTATTAAGCCATAACTCCTGCAATAGGATCTTGCCTCGAATGACAATTGGACTTAATAAGCCGAGGGGTCAAACAGCTTCGATGTCACCGATAATATGTTCCTTTTTGTCGCTCGGAGAACCATGACTGAGGTGTCAATTTTGAACTTTAAGGCATCTTCGCTAGGAGTCCATGATATACCTAGAGCCTTAGTTAAATCTGAATCCGAGATAGTTATCGGTTTAACTGTGCTCTCAGATGCAGTGACCTCAGGTGAGTTTGAAAACCACTTGCTCAATTCAAAACCTGCTGTTTGAAGAACCTGAGTCACTTCAGACTTAATTGTCTTAAGTTCATCTATGCATGCAGCACCAGTTAACATATCATCGACATAAAAGTCGGACCGAATAACTTCAGAAGCTCTAGGGAGGGATACTCTTGCAGCTTCACTCAACCTCTTTAAACACCTGATGGCCAGAAAGGGGGCTGGACCAGTACCATAAGTAACGGTGTTGAGCTTATATAATCTCAAGGATTCAGATGGATCTCGTCTCCACACTATTAATTGGAATGGCCTATCAGCTTCATTCACCATTACTTGGCGGTACATCTTCTTGACATCAGCTGTCAAAGCGAAACGATGTAACCTTAAGCGAAGAAGAGTTGAGTACAAGTCTTCTTGAATTGTAGGCCCCACCATCAGAATTTCGTTAAGAGACACGTGTGTGGACGTCTTACAGGATGCGTCAAACACCACACGGAGTTTTGTTGAAGTACTCTCAGGTCTCAGAACGCACTGATGTGGAATTACGTAGTGCGGAGTAGACCCGATGGTGACATATGACCTAAGGCGAGATACTCTTCCATAAATTCGAGATACATTTTCTTGAAGCCTTGGTCACGAGTTAGTCTTTTTTCTAGCGACAAGAAACGCCGTTTTGCAACCTCGAACGAGTTTCCAAAAACGTTTGGGTCTGATTTAAACGGCAGTCTAACTTCAAAGCGACCCGAGGGCAAAATCTGAGTAGGCTTCCTGTAGTGGTCTTCACAGAGCTGTTGCTCTGGCGACCATATTTTCCTAGTAGATGGCAATTCCTCTAGTGACCAAAACTTCTGCAGTGTGTTATCTATCGAGACAAGCAATTCTTCTTGGCAACTTAATGTTAACGAGGTACCTTGGGGAGCTGGACTCTTTGGAGCATATTTTCCAGCTACAACCCAGCCAAGAAGGGTTTTTTGCAGAATCGGATACTCCGAACCTTGCTTTATTTGACCGACGGACAACAACTCGGAGAAGGACTCTGCACCAATCAACATATCAATCCGTTGAGGTTTGTAAAAGTATGGGTCAGCTAATGGTAGGTTCTTTGGGATTTTCCAGTCGTTGACGTTGACTGACTGGTCTGGGTGATACCCAGAAATTGATTTCAGTACCCAAAAATCAAACGAGAACTCACTACTAGTTATTCACGACTTCACCACCGTATGTATTTTATTCTTGACTTGAGAATTGGCTGCGCCAATACCAAACAAGTTTATGCATGACTCCTTGCGGATCTGTAAGCGTTGAGCCAAATCTTCAGTTACAAAGTTAGTTTGTGACCCAGAGTCAAGAAGTGCTCAGGCCAAAATGTAATTTCCACTTTTTGTTCGGACGCTTACGATCGACGTTGCAAGAATTACCCTTTCCATCGCTGACGCATGCATAGAATGTGTAGTGGAAGGGTGATCTTGACTTGGAGGAGGAGAAATATTCTCTAAAGGTGGTGGTAGCGCTAAGCTATTTTCAGTCACTGTGTATCTATGCAATAATTGATGATGCGAGCGACCACAAACTCGACATTTTTTAGATTTGCATTTTACAACAGTGTGACCCTTTTTAGACAATTTATGCATAACGATGCGGACTTTACAAACTCAAATCTCTGCATGACGGAGAGACGAGTGAACGGACTACAAGTTTCTATTAAATGGTCATTTGAATTGCAGTAACTGCAGGTCTGATTGGTGCTAGTTGAAGAGCAGGCAAAGGAACTTTGATTATGCTGCCTGTTTGAAACTACTTTTACCGATTTTGGCTTTGTCGATTCTTCAGCAGTTTCAAAATCGGACCACAAAGGTAATTTGTCATAATCTAACTGCTCTTCCCATTTTTGTTTCGTCACATGATCTACTCTATTTAATACTAAATAAATCAGCATTGAATTCGCTATTTTAGTGTCATCGCCTATCGATAACAATGAACCATATATAGATGACACAGTATCGATTAGGCTTCAAAGAGAGGATGCAGATTGCTGATTCATTTTAGGAAGACTAAACAATGATGAGATATTGTTCATAAAGATAAGGCATTCGTTATCGTAGACTCTCCTTAGGCTTTCCACAGCCTTTTCATAGTTGCTCTCGGTGACTTGGAATGCCTTAATCGTTCCCAAGGCGTCACCAGAGAGACAGGAGATCAGATGGTCGAATAATCGCATAAAATTTTTGAACTCAGAGTAATTGCCGCTAAATTTAGGTAATGCCAAATTAGGGAGTCGAGCTCGAGATGGTGCCATCGGAGCCGAAACCTTTTCTTGTGGTTCGCTCGACGACTTCACGGCTGAAAGAAGCGACATAATTCTTGCTTTGGTCGTGATTGACAATTCCTCCAACTCGCCTCCAAACTCATCGTTTTGATCAAGGCTTTCAATATGTTCCTGATGTCCGGTTGCCTTGACAATAGCTTCGGACAAAAGTTGAAGCCTGCACTCAAGCTCGGAGACTTCTAGTGGTATAGTACCAGTTTCTAGACGCTGTTCTACCCGGCGAATGCTCTTGACATATACTCGTAGCCTTTTTTTAAGGTCGTCAATAGTCGGACGACTCACTTTTGGCTTTTCTTGTTCCATTTTAATGGACGAAAACGAGATAGTATATTTTTTTTTTTTTTGTATAATACAATAAACAACGAAAACAATTATACTTGAATAATTGTAGAAGCACTACTTATCAAAAAATAATTCGATGCAAGTGATACCGAAAAAGAGTTATACCCGACCAAAGGTAGAGTATGTGTATCACTTGCCGTTTTGAGTTCAAGCGCGCAAACGAAATTGACAACAACAATGCTAGTGAGCGGGTGACGTGTGAAAGCGAAAACGAAAAAATCACTGCTGTAGCTTGCTGTGTAGATGTGCGTATGTGTGTATGCAGCTAGAAGCGCAGCTCGTGGACGAACGAAGGAAAGCAAGGAACGAAAAATTCGCCGCTGCAGCTGGTATATACGTAGGTATGTGTGTATGTATATACGTACATACAATTGCTTGAACTCAGTAATTATTATTGCAATCGACTTATGGACGAAAGTTTGTGAGAGGGGGCGACAGTAGAACATAAACAACAGCAAACACTAGCATCCAAGAGCAGTTCAAAATATATATTTATGTACATACAGCTGCGGTTAAAATAATAGCACTACTGCAGGTGAAAATTTGTCTTCCTAAAAAAATTTATATTTTGTCAACTATTTTTAAAGTTTGACTTCTCGATTAATATGTACAATATGTTGTCTATATAAGATACCGATTTTTACGATCTCAATGTAACGGTTCTTTTTGTTTTTGGGTAATCAGTGCAAAAGCGCACGAAATCAGGCGGTAACAAAAAATAGCACTAATCACGTTTTTGCTGAATAAAATTGTTAGAAGTGCTTACTCTCGGTTTATTGCGCCCTAATTTTAAAAAGGGAGTTGTATTAAAGATTTGGATTGAGTTTTTTCGAAAGGAAAAGGATAAATTTTCTCAGTATGGGTCACGGAAAGCATCGTCCCGACGAAAAAATAAGTTTGATCAAAAACATGATCTCAGAAGGAAAACTTATACTGAAATTGTCGGATGTTTAAATAAAATGATCCACAATGCAATATTATTCGAAAAAAACGAAGAACCACGTGGAAAAAAGCCTGCACTGACCAAATTGGAGGTCAATCGCTTGGTTCGGCAATGCAAGAAGGAGCCTTTAAAGCCGGCTACGGAGCTAAAAAAGGAGCTTCAGATAGCTGAAAACGTGGAAACAGTCCATAAACATTTGAGACTAAATAACCTGAATGCCTACAACCCAAGAAAAGTCCCGCTTTTTACAGCGAAGCATGGGTCAAAACCAATTTAGTTCGGCAAGTCACACCTGGATTGACCCGTGGAGAAATGGCGCAACATATTGTGGTCAGATGAGAGCAAAATAGTTTTGTTTGGCGGTAAAGGCTCTTGTTCTTATGTTCGGCATCCACCAAAAGCTGAATATAATTCTCGTTTAACATTTAAGTCGGTAAAACATGGAGGCTCAAATCTCATGGTGTGGGCTTGTTTTTCATACTATGAAGTAGGTCCGATATAGTGGATAAAAACGATCATGGATCAACATGTTTACACGGACATATTAAAAAATATTATGTTGCATTATGCCGAATACGAAATGCCTTTGATCTGGGTATTCCAGCAGGATAATGATCCTAAACATACCAGCAAGAATGCTCGTAAATGGTTAGAGGATAACTTGATCAGCCTTATGGAATGGCCTGCTCAGTCACCGAATTTAAATCCTATTGAAAACCTTTGGTCAGACGTTAACTAAAAGGTTTCTGAAGCTAAACCCAAAAATAATAAGGACCTTTGGGCTGTTCTGAAGGATTCATGGGACAAAATTCCTAGAGAACGGTGCCTAGACTTGGTCGACTCCATGTGGAGCTGTGATCACCAAAAAGGCCACGCAACTAAATATTAATATTACTAAAACATATTACTATAGATATAATTAATTTCCTGAATAAATATTTTGTTTTATTATTTAGTTTTAACCAACTTTGAACAATAGTGCTATTTTTGTTACCGCCGCAATTCGAAGGTTTTCTTTTGTTTTCGCAATTATTTTAAAAACTACCAATAAGATCTGCTAACTTTTTCGTTAATTCATTGAAAAGTATATAATCATTAAATTTTAGTAAAAAAAATAATCAAAAAGGGTCAGATAAAAAAAGAAAAACTGTGACGAACAAAAATCGTGCCAATGGTGCTATTATTTTAACCGCAACTGTATGTATAATTATTAAACTACGATGCCTGTCTGTATATATGTATATACGTATATGTACATATATATATGCATGCAAATAAGCTCAACTATTAAAGTGTACGTATGTGCCAAGAATTGAAAGCGAATGCCAAAAAAACCAATTTAAATACGCTTTCAATTTTTCGCACAAATACCTATGGCTCTGGAACGGGTTGACCGGCTGCTACTTTCCTGTAGGCTTGCTGGAATTGCAGGGTATCCCTCGATGAATTGCAGCACCAATTTTGGGATTAAACACGACCGACGCGAATAATTTGTCAGTGATCCACCCATGAACCGAAAGGCAATTTAATTTAACTTTTGTAATAGAACTTTTTCACTTATAATTGTTGTACACAATTGTTGTTTTTATTTGCACTTTTTTGTGTCACTGTCACTTTTAAATTTCACAATGCCTTTTTATTACAGTCCACCCGGGGGCACCATGAAAAATTAGATTAGTTTATCTAATTCAATTTACTATTAACCGAAAATTGCGGTGGCTGTAATTATGGCGAAGACGAAAAAAACCAATTCGTTCGATTCAAAGTATAATTTCAACTGCTTCATTGCTTAGCCTAGCTTAACTACGGCGGCGAAACGGGGCTAATTCAAACAACGAAGAGAGGACTTTATTGCGCACCCGCTCCGCCCTGAACTAATTTACACTAGGCTTCAAGGTTTTTCAACAACAACTAACTTAATTTAACACCTACTATCATTCGGAAACATTGAAACATTCTTTTCCTTACTTTCATTTGGGAGCTTTCGTTTCCTACTATCATTCGGAAACATTAAAACATTATTTTCCTTACTTTTATTCAGGAGATTTTCTTGATCACGCTCCTTACTTTCATTCAGGAGTTTTATTTGACTTTTTGACCTAGAATTAACCATGTTAGTTTCCTCTACTATTACATCTCTTACCGCAAAAAACATTTCATTATGGACATCCCAAAATTTGAAACCATTTGGTTCATAACCAACTAAAATTGCTTTAAACGATTTCTCGACAAATTTCCTTTTCCTATTTTTAACATGAACATCCACAGTTGAACCAAAAACTTTAAAATTCTTTAAACTAGGTTTTCTGTTGTGCCACTCCTCATATGGACTTTTCGAATTTATTCCTTTAGTCCTACTGGGAGTTCTAGTAATTAAAAAGGTAGCAGTTAATACTGCTTAGCCCCAGAAGCTTTTATCTAAGTGACCATAGATCGAGCTTATTCTGTTATGGTTCGGATCATCATTTCTGACACACCATTCAATTGTGGATTGGACAAGTTAGCTAGGGTGGTTGAAGGAGTCGTAGGAGATAGGAGAGATCTAGGAGAAATTATGCCTGAAGAAGTCGATCGCGAGAGATTAAGGGCCACATCGAAGTCAAAGGACTTAAACTTGGCTTCCACACTAGTGAAATTAGACTGTACCTCTCAAATTGACAATTGACTTCCCGGCAGACTTCGCAAGACCAATGAAGGCCAAACTTGTTGTTTAAGGCGTCCTTAATACGGACGCACTTGATATGGAAAACCTTTTCGCATAACCAGCAAGAAACAAAGTCTGGATTTGAGTCGGCCGTACACTTGTGTGTAATTGCACAACAGGCCTCCATTATTAAAGAAAAGTGATATGCCTCAACTAATGAAGGGAACACCAAAAACACCAAAACGAGTGCAACAGTCGCGGAAAACGCGACAGTGGGATACCCTTCGACCTAATTTCCCGTGTAGTTTAATTTGTTAAATTCATACAAATGCATATGCCTATGCTTTGAAATTAATCCCGACAGATGGCGCTCGCGCTTCGCGCTCGCCCGCCTCCCTTGGTTTATGGTTTTATGCTCATACTTTCTTAAATAACTTCTGTGATTATTGTCCGATCGGATTGTAATTTGCAGACTACGTAGATATTTCATTCAGCTTAGAATATATTGAAGTCGGAAAGTTGCATTTTTTAAACAGCGCTTACAAATTGAGTTTAAATTTGATTTTGATTTGATTTGACTCGGCTTGTAATCCTGAGCAAGAATATATATACTTTATGGGGTCTCCCACGACTCCTTCTGCTGTTACTTACATTTGCATAAAGTTAGTATACTCTTTTTTGACTATTTTCAATGGTCGAAGGGTATAAAAATAATTGTACAGAAGCAAAGAGGAAAGAAACAAACAAAAACAAAAAGCTAAGAGAGAACTGTTTCAAAGATAGAGAGCTAAGAAAAGAAAGGTTGCGACAATTATAACAACACAGCTGATTCCAAAGGGAGAGCTGTAAAAGTGAGCACTAACACAACCGCAGTACACTCGGAGAGCATAAAAAGACGTGAGAGTGGGAGAGTGTAAAAGTGTAAATTATTGATTTGACTCGGCTTGTGATCCTGAGCAAGAATATATATACTTTATGGGGTCTCCCACGCCACCTTCTGCCTGTTACTTACATTTGCACAATGTTAGTATACCCTTTTTTGACCATTTTCAATGATCGAAGGGTATAAAAATAATTGTACAGAAGCAAAGAGGAAAGAAACGAACAAAAACAAAAAGCTAGGAGAGAACTGTTTCAAAGATAGAGAGCTAAGAAAAGAAACGTTGCGACAATTATAACAACACAGCTGATTCCAAAGGGAGAGCTGTAAAAGTGAGCACTAGCACGCACAAACGCAGTACACTCGGAGAGCGTAAAAAGACGTGAGAGTGGGAGAGCGTAAAAGTGTAAGCTCGAAGCGAGAGTAAAACAATAAAACAACAAATATCAGATTTAATTCCGCCTTCAACTGAGAGACACGAATTGTCTCCGTGTACCACTTAAGTTCTTGGTTCCAATAAAAATATATTTTTTTTAAAAAGCTTAAACCGCGGACGTGTAATTGGCGCAGCCGGTAGGATATTAGTTAAATTGATAATTACTATCCGCCAAAGAACCGCGTGTGATATAAAACCTTCGATTGCGTAACTAATTAAAAGTTACAGGAAGGCTACAATCTGCGAAAAACAAATAAACTCAGTGCTTAGTGAAAAACTCAAATTTAGTAGCCCACTGTGAAAGTGTGACCGCTACTGGAAGTGAAAATTTATTTTTAAATTTTTACATAAAATGCTGCAGTGAAGACCACTAAAGGACAATCGTTGTCCTAGGTCAATCCTAACCAACAATCAACCAACCCAACCCTCAAAACAAAAAAATAAAACCCTAGCACAAGTGCTAAGCGAGTAAATAAAAACTTTAATATGGCGCAACAACAACAACCACAACAACAACAAGTTCAACTTTTATCGGAAAACCATTTGAACCAAGCCCTTGGTCGGATCAGACAAATACCAACATTCACTGGTATCACGTCGGAGTTAAGCTCTTTTATAAGACGAATAGAGTTCATCCGTGAGCTCTACCCAACAACTGATGCCCGGCAAGGACACATCATATTCAGTGCCATCGAGATGCAAATCGGAGGTGAGGCTCAGCGAGTGTCCCAACTGAGCGCACCTTTCGGAATTCAAGACACAGACACCTTTTGAAGAGCTGCTAAGACGACTCTACAATACACCATTTATTGGATCGATTCGTAAGTTTATAGAAGAACTTGAAGAAAAATTTTTTGTAATAACGAATAAACTAGATTTAGAAAACAACCCATTCAATAACCACATATATACCAACGGCATGAATAACACCCTAAAAGAAGGTTGCTATGATAGCATATGGTCCGATCGTCCAAAATCACAAAACAAACAAAATAAAAGCAATCAAGCCAATAGTTCTAAAAGTAACAGTTATAACCCTAACTACAACCAAGCGTCAAGTTCAAATAATCAGAACAAAAATGAACAAAAACAATAAAACTAAAAATAGTGAACAAAATATTGAGCAGTTATATAAAGAATTCAAACAGAAACTAGACCAGGCACAGGTACAAAATCCAACAAATTATCAAACAAACCAAGCTTCAAGTGCTCAGAATCCGGCACATAAAAGGCAAAGGCCTAGTACCAGTGGCCAATCAAAAATGGACACGTCCGAAAATTTTCATCAAATTGCCTCGGACAACGAAGAAAAAGAAGCCTGTTCATAAATATTCTTATGAATGATAAAAAACTGCGCTGTAGCATTGACACCGGATCTACAATAAACTATTTAAAATCTAATTTCTTTAATTTTCCCGTTAAAACCAAAAAATTACAAGTTCATACCATTAGGGGTATAGCAACATTAAACGATAGTATAAGTTTGAAACCCAATAAACTTTGTCCCTTTCAACAAGTATTTTATATCCATAATTTCTGAGAAAATTATGATATTTTACTAGGTAGAGACTTCTTGGAAGACACCAGTGCAACTGTTAATTTAAATAATTACAATTTCTTAATGCACTATGTGTCCGAGCGAAAGGTAAACTCAGAAGACAATATCGATTGTATGACCTGTTTAGAGCCATCATCTACTGATGACGAGGCAATAAATTAGGCAATATAAAATGAGTTAAACACGAATTCAGACTTGACCATTTAAATAAGGAAGAGATAAGTGCTCTGACAAAAATTCTTCACGAATTTAGGGATATTCAGTACAGAGACGGTGAAAATGTGACCTTCACAAGTACCGTTAAACATGTCATAAATACTAAACATGCAGATCCGGTTTATAAAAAAACGTTACAAATACCCCCAGGCTCACGACAAAGAAGTCGAAGTCCAAATAAGAGAAATTGAGATCAGAAATCGAACGCCTTATTGCTCACCTATTTGGATAGTACCAAAGAAGAGTGATGCATCCGGTAAAGCAAAGTTTAGGATAATCATTGATTATCGAAAGCTAAACGAAATTACCGTGGACGATAAATATACTATTCCAGTTATGGATGAAATATTGGATAAACTCGGTAGATCACAATATTTCACTACCATAGATTTAGCAAAAGGATTTCTTCAAATCCAAATGGATGAAAACTGAATACAAAAAACAGCTTTTTCTACCAAAAACGGACATTACGAGTATACTCGAATGCCCTTCGGTCTGAAAAACGCACCTGCAACATTTCAACGTTGCGTAAACAATCTGTTAGAAGATGTTATCTACAAAGATTGTTTTGTTTACATGGATGACATTATAGTGTTTTCCACTTCATTGGAAGAACATTTAAAGTATTTGCTAAATTAAAGGAAGCAAACTTGAAATTGCAATTAGACAACTGCGAATTTCTGAAAAAGGAAACAGGATTTTATAGGACATATTATAACAACTGAAGGTATAAAACCTAACCCAATAAAAATAAAAGCAATTAAGAATTTTCCGATTCCTAAAACACCTAAACAAATAAAGTCATTTCTTGGACTTTGCGGTTTTTACAGGAAGTTTATCGCCAAGTTTGCAAACACTGCGAAATCAATGACCCAAAATTTAAAGAAAGGCGCCAAGATAAATCCTAACGATATAAATTATATATTCGCTTTCGAGAAATTAAAATTTCTCATTATGTCCGATCCAATTCTAACTTACCCCAACTTCAAGAAACCATTCTCACTAACTACAGATGCCAGCAATATTGTTCTAGGTGCTGTACTGTCACAGGATCACAAACCTATTTGTTACGCTAGTCGTACTCTCAATGATCATGAACCTAATTATTCGGCAATAGATAAAGAACTCTTAGCTATTGTCTGGGCCACTAAATACTTCAGGTCCTACCTTTTTTGGTCGTAAATTTAAAATTCTAAGTGACCGCCGACCCTTAGTTTGGCTTGATAATATCAAAGAACCAAACATGAAACTCCAAAGATGGAAAATCAGACTAAATGAGTTTGACTACCACATTAAATCTGTACCAGGCAAAGAAAACCATGTCGCAGATGCACTTTCACGTGTAAAAATAGAAAACTTTCTCGGCGAAACTCCTACTACAGCGGCTACCATACACAGTAGCCACGAAGACAATCAAAATTACATAACAATAACGGAAAGACCAATAAACTACTATACTAATCATTTGATTTGATTCTATTTAGAATTCACAAGAGGTAAGATAAACGAAGTAAAAATAACTAAATATTTTCATAAAACAATAATAAACATCACTTACAAAGAAATGACATTAGATCATTCAAAGGAGCTTATTAAAGAATATATCTGTACAAAAAGCACTGTCATCTATTTTAACAATGAGGAAGACTTTACAACAACTTTTCAAAACGCCTACGTCAATATTATTTCTCCAAATAACATTACTAAAAATAGATCTACTATAAAGCTTACCAATATTCACACTTATGCTCAATTAAAAGAAACTGTACTTCAAAAACATAAAGAACTTTTACACCCTGGTATCGAAAAAACCATTGCCATTTTCAAAGAAAATTTCTATTATCCCGACTATGAAAAATTGATTCAAAATATTATAAACGAATGCGAAGTTTGCAATGTAGCAAAAACTGAGAATAGAAGTACAAAATTAGCATTTGAAATAACTCCTGAAACTTTCAATCCGAGAGATTAATATGTAATGGACTTTTATATGATTAATAATAAGCAATTTCTATCTTGCATCGATATATATTCAAAGTTCGCCTCTTTAACTGAAATTAAATCTAGAGATTGGCTTGAGGCTAAACGAGCAATACTCTCAGTCTTTACCAATATGGGTAAGCCAATAGAAATCAAAGCAGATATAGATTCAGTATTTATGTGCGGAGCTTTACAACTTTGGTAACAAACAGAAGGCGTGAAAATACAAATAACAACCAGTTAAAAAAGGGAATTAACGAAAAACTGAGAATAATTAATACCGAATCCGACAAAGAAAATAAATTAACTAGTTTTGAAACCATACTTTAAATTTATATTATAATCATAAAACTAAACATAACACGACTGGAAGAACCCAAGCCGATATTTTCATATATGCAGGAACCCCTGCAAATTAATAAAAATAACAAAATATATAAGCTGAACGAAACTTGTGAAGATTACGAGGTAGATACTAGATATAGGCAAGCCCCTCTGATTAAATCCAAAACAACGAATCCATTCAGAAAACGAGAGCAACAGTCGCGCAAAACGCGACAGTGGGATACCCTTCGACCTTTGTTCCCGTGTAGTTTAATTTGTTAAATTCATACTCATGCATATGCACATGCTTTAAAATTAATCCCGACAGATGGCGCTAGCACTTCGCGCTCGCCTGCCTCCCTTGTAAGCTGACAGAAGCACTTGGTTTTATATTCAGTTTCTTAAATAACTTCTGTGATTATTGTCCGATCGGATCGTAGTATAGAGACTACGTAGATATTTCATTCAGCTTAATATATGTTAAAGTCAGAAAGTTGTAGCTTTTATACAGCGCTTACAAATTGAGTTCAAAAATTAAAATATTGATTTACGGGGGCGGTGGGCGTGGCACCTAACATTTGAAATAAACTTGATCTGCTTATAGTACACAGGAGTCTTCCTGCCAAATTTGGTAACTCTAGCTTTATAATAACTGAGATCTATGCGTTCACACAGACAGACAGACAGACATACAGACAGACGGACAGACAGACATGGCTCAATCGACTTGGCTTGTGATCCTGAGCAAGAATATATATACTTTATGGGGTCTCCCACGCCTCCTTCTGCCTGTTACATACATTTGCACAAAGTTAGTATACCTTTTTTGACCATTTTCAATGGTCGAAGGGTATAAACAGGTGAAGTGATATTGAGTGCCAAGGGTTTGCTAAGCGTTCAGTTTGTAGCTTAGATTCAGATTTAATTCCGCCTTCAACTGAGAGACACGAATTGTCTCCGTGTACCACTTAAGTTCTTGGTTCCAATAAAAATATATTTTTTTTTAAAAAGCTTAAACCGCGGACGTGTAATTGGCGCAGCCGGTAGGATATTAGTTAAATTGATAATTACTATCCGCCAAAGAACCGCGTGTGATATAAAACCTTCGATTGCGTAACTAATTAAAAGTTACAGGAAGGCTACAATCCGCGAAAAACAAATTCAGTGCTTAGTGAAACACTCCAAATTAGTAGCCCACTGTGAAAGTGTGACCGGAAGTGAACATTTTTTCTAAAGATTTTTACATAAAGTGCTGCAGTGAAGACCACTAAAGGACAATCGTTGTCCCAGGTCAAACCCAACCAACAATCAACTAACGACTCTACAATACACCATTTACTGGATCGTTTCGTAAGTTTATAGAAGAACTCGAAGAAAAATGTTTTGTAATAACGAATAAGCTAGATTTAGAAAACAACCCATTCAATAACCACATATATACCCACGGCATGAATAACACCGTAAAAGATGTGATAACAAGAAAACTCCCTGATAGGCTTTATATGAAGCTAGCTAGGTTCGACATAACAACTGTGAGCAAGTTGAAGCAAATCAAGCTCAACAAGAAGGTTGCTATGATAGCGTATGGTCCGATCGTCCCAAATCACAAAACAATCAAAATAAAAGCAATGAAACCAACAGTTCTAAAAGTAACAGTTATAACCCTAACTACAACCAAGCGTCAAGTTCAAATAATCAGAACAAAAATGATAACAATAAAAATAAAAATAGTGAACAAAATATTGAGCAGTTACATAAAGAATTCAAACAGAAACTAGACAAGGCACAGGTACAAAATCCAACAAATTATCAAACAAATCCAACAATAAAAGGCAAAGGCCTAGTACCAGTGGCCAATCAAAAATGGAAACGTCCGAAAATTTTCATCAAATTGCCTCGGACAACGAAGAAGAAGAAGCCCGTTCATAAATATTCTTATGAATATTCTTATGACGATAGAGCTTTATGGCTCTACACAGATAGAGCTTTATGCACCTTTTAACTAAGTGCAACTGCAATCAGGAATTCTCGAAGAAGAACTCAATGCAAATGCAGAAATCCAAACACAACACAGAGACAAGCTTGGTTTTTGAATTGGTCTCCACCTCGGCACCACTAGAATTCCCAACCAGTTCTAGCAGTGTGGAGATGAAGACTGCCTTCGGTCACCAAGTTAGTCAGCGATGAATGCTGATGATCGAAGTTGGCTACTTCGTGAAACAATTGTACATTCAAGCCCGCTCCTTGTCTTTTGACAAGTGTTCTTGTTGTGTTTGGCAAATATCGGCTAGATAAGCTATGATGCAAAATCGAACCGATATCGACCTCGAAGTCAGCTAAAATGTTATATTCTTATGAATGATATAAAGCTCCGTTGTATCATCGATACCGGATCTACAATTAATCTTATCAAATCTAATTTCTTTAATTTTCCCGTCAAATCCAATAAATTACAAGTTCATACCATTAACGGTATAATAACATTAAACGATATTATAAGTTTGAAACCCAGTAAACTTTGCCCCTTTAAACAAGTTTTTTATATCCATAATTTCTCGGAAAATTATGATATGTTACTAGGTAGAGACTTCTTGGAAGACAGCAATGCTCAAATCAATTTTAGCAAAGCAACTGTTAATTTAAATAATTACAATTTCTTAATGCATTATAAGACCGAGCGAAAGGTAAACTCAAAAGACAATATCGATTGTATGACCTGTTTAGAGCCATCATCTACTGATGACGAGGCAATAAATCACGCAATAGAAAATGAGTTAAAAGAATCTAACGAATTCAGACTTGGCAATTTAAATAAGGAAGAGATAAGGAAGAAAAGGAAGAGATAAGGGCTCTGACAAAAATTCTTCACGAATTTAGGGACATTCAGTACAGTGAAAGTGAAAATTTGACCTTCACAAGTACCATTAAACATGTCATAAATTCTAAACATGAAGATCCGTTTTATAAAAAACCTTTCAAATACCCCCCAGGCTCACGACAAAGAAGTCGAAGTCCAAATAAGAGAAATGATAGAACAAGGCATCATTCGAAAATCGAACTCGCCTTATTGCTCATCTATTTGGATAGTACCAAAGAAGAGTGATGCATCCGGTAAAGCAAAGTTTAGGATAGTCATTGATTATCGAAAGCTAAACGAAATTACCGTGGACGATAAATATCCTATTCCAGTTATGGATGAAATATTGGATAAACTGGGTAGATCACAATATTTCACTACCATAGATTTAGCAAAAGGTTTTCATCAAATCCAAATGGATGAAAACTGAATACAAAAAACAGCTTTTTCTACCAAAAACGGACATTACGAGTATACTCGAATGCCCTTTGGTCTGAAAAACGCACCTGCAACATTTCAACGTTGCGTAAACAATCTGTTAGAAGATGTTATCTACAAAGATTGTTTAGTTTACATGGATGACATTATAGTATTTTTCACTACATTGGAGGAACATTTAATGTCTCTGCGTAAAGTATTTGATAAATTAAAGGAAGCAAACTTGAAATTGCAATTAGACAAATGCGAATTTCTAAAAAAGGAAACAGAATTTCTAGGACATATTATAACAACTGAAGGTACAAAACCTAACCCAATAAAAATAAACGCAATTAAGAATTTTCCGATTCCTAAAACACCTAAACAAATAAAGTCATTTCTTGGACTTTGCGGTTTTTACAGGAAGTTTATCGCCAACTTTGCAAACATTGCGAAACCAATGACCCAAAATTTAAAGAAAGGCGGCAAGATAAATCCTAACGATATAAATTATATATCCGCTTTCGAGAAATTAAAATTTCTCATTATGTCCGATCCAATTCTAACTTACCCCAACTTCGATAAACCATTCTCACTAACTACAGATGCCAGCAATATTGCTCTAGGTGCTGTACTGTCTGTTACGCTAGTCGTACTCTCAATGATCATGAACTTAATTATTCGGCAATAGAAAAAGAACTCTTAGCTATTATCTGGGCCACTAAATACTTCAGGTCCTACCTTTTTGGTCGTAAATTTCAAATTCTAAGTGACCACCGACCCTTAGTTTGGCTTGATAATATCAAAGAACCAAACATGAAACTGCAAAGATGGAAAATCAGACTAAATGAGTTTGACTACCACATTAAATATGTACCAGGTAAAGAAAACCATGTCGCAGATGCACTTTCACGTTTAAAGATAGAAAACTTTCTAGGTGAAACTCCTACTACAGCGGCTACCATACATAGTAGCCACGAAGACAATCAGAATTACATAACAATAACGGAAAGACCAATAAACTACTATACTAATCAAATAGAATTCACAAGAGGTAACATAAACGAAGTAAAAACAACTAAATAGTTTCATAAAACAATAATAATCATCACTTACAAAGAAATGACATAAGATCATGCAAAGGAGCTTATTAAAGAATATATCTGTACAAAAAACACTGTCATCTATTTTAACAATGATGAAGACTTTACAACTTTTCAAAACGCCTACGTCAACATTATTTCTCCAAATAACATTACTAAAGTAATGAGATCTACTATAAAGCTTACCAATATTTTCACTTATGCTGAATTCAAAGAAACTATACTTTACACCCTGGTATCGAAAAAACCATTGCCATTTTCAAAGAAAATTTCTATTATCCCGACTATCAAAAAATTGATTCAAAATATTATAAACGAATGCGAAGTTTGCAATGTAGCAAAAACTAAGAATAGAAGTACAAAATTAACATTTAAAATAACTCAGCATTTCAGCATTTATGTGCGCAGCTTTACAACTTTGGTTACAAACAGAAGGCGTGAAAATACAAATAACAACCAGTTAAAAAGGGAATTAACGAAAAACTGAGAATAATTAATACCGAATCCGACAAAGAAAATAAATTAACTAGTTTTGAAACCATACTTTACATTTATAATCATAAAACTAAACATAACACGACTGGAAGAACCCAAGCCGATATTTTCATATATGCAAGAACCCCTGCTTATGATACCCAAAATAATAAAAATAACAAAATATATAAGCTGAACGAAACTTGTGAAGATTACGAGGTAGATACTAGATATAGGCAAGCCCCTCTGATTAAATCCAAAACAACGAATCCATTCAGAAAACGAGAGCAACAGTCGCGCAAAACGCGACAGTGGGATACCCTTCGACCTTTGTTCCCGTGTAGTTTAATTTGTTAAATTCATACTCATGCATATGCACATGCTTTAAAATTAATCCCGACAGATGGCGCTAGCGCTTCGCGCTCGCCTGCCTCCCTTGTA
Source organism: Zaprionus nigranus (assembly GCA_018903425.1). Classification (NCBI taxonomy): domain Eukaryota; kingdom Metazoa; phylum Arthropoda; class Insecta; order Diptera; family Drosophilidae; genus Zaprionus; species Zaprionus nigranus. Next base: position 99,964 of record JAEIGD010000170.1, read on the forward strand.
AGCTGACAGAAGTACTTGGTTTTATATTCATAGTTTCTTAAATAACTTCTGTGATTATTGTCCGATCGGATCGTAGTATAGAGACTACGTAGATATTTCATTCAGCTTAATATATGTTAAAGTCAGAAAATTGTAGCTTTTATACAGCGCTTACAAATTGAGTTCAAAAATTAAAATATTGATTTACGGGGGCGGTGGGCGTGGCACCTAACATTTGAAATAAACTTGATCTGCTTATAGTACACAGGAGTCTTCCTGCCAAATTTGGTAACTCTAGCTTTTATAATAACTGAGATCTATGCGTTCACACAGACAGACAGACAGACATACAGACAGACAGACAGACGGACAGACAGACATGGCTCAATCGACTTGGCTTGTGATCCTGAGCACGAATATATATACTTTATGGGGTCTCCCACGCCTCCTTCTGCCTGTTACATACATTTGCACAAAGTTAGTATACCCTTTTTTGACCATTTTCAATGGTCGAAGGGTATAAACAGGTGAAGTAACACAACTAGATGAGAAACATTTTGAAGAGAAGAATAGAGGTAGAAAAATAGCTCACTATAAATAAAAATATAAAAAAAAAAAAACAATTAATGAAACTAAGTATGATAATTCCAGCGCAACTCCAAACGACCAAAGCAGTCCGACATAATCACATATTTCTGATGGTTACTTTTTCTCAATCAAGCAAATACAGAATGCACATATACAAAAACGCACAAAAATACAGAAATCAGTTATGTCGAACCTAACATTCTTTTAACATGGAAATTGCCAAAAACCATAATTAACAAAAAATGTATAAATCAAGAAATAATACTAAAGGGAGATAATTTAATTAAAGCTTCTAACAGTTCAATTCAAATCGATGATATTTTAATATCAGATACAATACTTGATTACACACAAACAGTTTATGTGAACAATAACGTAACCAAACTAGAAACATTAGCATACAATCAAGCAAAAGAAATTGTTGAAATAAAAAAGAAACCAGAAAGAAAAGCAACAGTCGCGCAGCACGCGACAGTGGGATACCCTTCGACCTATGTTCCCATGTAGTTTAATTTGTTAAATTCATACACATATACATATGCACATGCTTTACAATTATTCCCGACAGATGGCGCTCGCGCTTCGCGCTCGCCCGCCTCTTTTGTTAGCTGACAGAAGCATTTTATTTTATGCTCATACTTTCTTAAATAACTTCTGTGATTATTATCCGATCGGATTGCAATTTTGAGAATAAGTAGATATAACTATCAGCTTAGTATATGTTAAAGTTAGAAAGTTTATTTTTTTATACAGCGCTTACAAATTGAGTTCAAAATTTAAATTATTGATTTACGGGGGCGGTGGGCGTGGCACCTAACATTTGAAATAAACTTGATCTGCTTATAGTACACAGGAGTCTTCCTGCCAAATTTGGTAACTCTAGCTTTCATAATAGCTGAGATATGTGCGTTCACACAGACAGACGGACAGACGGACAGGCAGACAGACATAGCTCAATCGACTAGGCTAGTGATCCTGAGTAAGAATATATATACTTTATGGGGTCTCCCACGCCTCCTTCTGCCTGTTACATACATTTGCACAAAGTTAGTATACCCTTTTTTTGACCATTTTCAATGGTCGAAGGGTATAGAAATACTTTCCAAACATTAATAATAACGTCAATAATTTTATTAATTATAATAATAATATTATATTTTATCTACAAATATAAGAGTGTACCTAAGAAAATAATAATCAAATTCAAAAAACAAGTTCCCACTCCTACAGAACCCCCAAATATTGTAAACAATGACGTAATACCAAATGATAATAATATAAATCCTATATTGTATCCTAGTTTATGTGCTGAGGGCAGGTTAATTTTTAAGGATGGGGAAATAACATACATATGTACCATAGTGCACCACTTGACCACACATACACACTCACATACACTCACAACAAAAACCACTTACATACATCAACTTGCCACTTGTACTTAGCATTTATGTCAAATATTTATGTATTGCATCAGAACATATTGAGCCTACTTAGACATAAACATCCGCAGTCCCAAATTCGGTGCCAATAACAAATCAGCCTACTCTGATCAATTGTAAACATTCCCACGAGAAGGGTCAAAACTGCTAACGCAGCTGAAATTCTGGGCTGATCCGTTTCCATGCGCAATCCACTCAAGAGAGCGCATAAACATAAAAGAGAGCCTTATGTACGCCCAACATAGAAGTAAATAAGATTCAGCCAAGGGTTTGCTAAGCGTTCAGTTTGTAGCTTAGATTCTGATTTAATTCTGCCTTCAACTGTAAGACACGAATTGTATCCGCGTACCACTTAAGTCCTTGGTTCCAATAAAAATATATTTTTTTTAAAACCTTAAACCGCGGACGTGTAATTATATATACATAGGCTCAGTTATAATTCATAATATAATATAATAACTATAATATAATGTAAAAAAATATGGAGAATCATGCAAAACTAAATAGACCAATTAAAGATACAAGAAAAATTAGGAAATTAAAGAAAAATCAAAATCAAAAATATTTAATTACAAAACTAACAAACAGTTAGATTTAATTAAATTAGACTACAAATGCAATTGAAAATGAAAAAAATAATAAACTAAATTAAAATCAAAAAAAGTGAAAAACAAAATAAAGGAAAAATAGCCAAACAATAATTAATAAGAACCACTCACAGTTTGTTGTTTTCCATCGACGAAAGATATACCGAGGTGTGATGTAATTTGCATTGTTGTTGTTTGTTATTATAGTTTATTTCGTTTGTCACTAATGTTTTTTTTTTCTGTGTATTTGTTTAGGTCACTAAACTTATTTATAGCCATCACTGTTATATTTAATTTTCCATTAACTTTTTAAAATCACTGCGATATTTTAGTTTTCATTAGCTTTTTTAATATGATCACTGTGACATTATTGTTTTAATAAACTTACTTAAGGCTGTGATATTTTTACTGAGACATTTTAGTTTTCATTAACTTATTTACGGCTGTGATATTTAACGTAGTTAAGACTGTCATATTTTCACTGTAATATTATGGCTTTTAATTAACTTATTTCAAGCAATCACTGTGATATTATTGATTTATTCAACTTATTTACGACGAACACTGTGATATTATATAGATATATTTATTCGCACCATTGACTCTATTATTTACCAACTAACTTTTAGAGCTTTTATAATATAATTTGGAATTATTAACTAATATTTTAGTTAGAATAATCACTGTGATATTATAGTTTTTATGAGCTTATTAAAGCCATCACTGTGATATTTTAGTTTTCATTATCTTATTTATAGAAATCAATGTGATATTATAGTTTTCATTAACTTATTTACTGCGATCACTGTGAATTATGATATCATTGACTTCTTTATAGCCATCACAATATATATATTATACAATATTATGGTTTTTAGGAGCTTCTTAAAGCGATCACTCTGATATTCTAGTTTTTATTAACTTATTTTTAGCAATCACTGTGATATTTTAGATTTCATTAACTTATTTATAGCCATCACTGTGATATTTTATTTCCATTAACTTATTTAAAATCATTGTGATATTTTAGTTTTCATTACTTTTTTAATACGATCACTGATATTATTGTTTTTATAAACTTATTTAAGGCTGTGATATTTTCACTGAGACATTTTAGTTTTCATTAACTTATTTACGGCTGTGATATTTAACATAGTTAAGACTGTGATATTTTCACTGTGATATTATGGTTTTTAATTAACTTATTTCAAGCAATCACTGTGATACGATATTAATGTTTTATTTAACTTATAGTTGTTATGAGCTGATTAACGACAGTCACTGTGATACATATTATGGTTTTTATGAGCTTCCCATCAGGCTACTCTAGGGCTCCCCTGGACGAATCCGCTTGAAGAATGAGGTGCTCCAAAATTTGGGTAGCACAAGGTGCCAGAATCTAAAAAAATATATTATTTATTAGATTCTGCAAGAGAATTAGTTATTCTTTCCAATTTACCTTAATCTGGCACCAGTTATCCAGAGAACTTTTTTTCTGGTTTTTTTTTTTTTTTCCCAGCCATTCCACGAGGTTACCTTAATCTTCAAAAATCTCTGCAATCTTAAGCAATGGGTAAAATTCACTAATTAGAATTTTGTTGTAGGCTTATTTTATGCTATACTTACTTAATATTGCTGGAATATATTAAATATTATATTTAATAATAATAAAATTTTTCTCGTGGTTGGCACCAGTGAAAAAGTGCGAGCCGACATATGTTACCCGATAGATCGATAGCCTTGACCTACTTAACGAAGTAAACAATACCCACTGATGAATTCTGATTGCACTCAGCTGATCCCCAAAAGCTCGGTCAAGGTGTCAGTGCTTAAATGGTGCCTACTTTAAGGGGGTACAATTGAACGTTATGTTCAAATGCTGGATTTAAAAAAAAAAAACCAAAAAACCGAAAACAACCAGTGACCAGCGCCACTTCAACTCCCCCCGGCTAAAATCAGACTTGGGGGAATTATCAAGGATGATACACGCCTGAGATCCTTGGCGTGAAATTTCCCAATAAAATAAAATGTCCTCAACTTCATAATATGCGGATCCATGCTTCTTTCTTATACGAGCTTTTATGAACGAAGGAGCTAATTTGAAACCGAATGCGAAATTACTTTGCTGAAAATTTCGACGAAAAATTTCTTGACCTTCCACGAACGTTATCTACCGACTGCGGATGTTATATGCTCTTTCGTTGCGCGTATGCTGCTTTTGCATACAAGCATGGTCTCGCATGATATTCGTGGAATCTTCCTGATTAAAAGATATCGACCGATCTTCTAAACAGTTCAATCGCCGCAACAACTCATATTGAGAACCGTTGGTCAGCATATGTTGCCCAAAACACCAAACGATAAGGAGTATTATTCACCGCCGTATGATGGCTTGATCGAAGTGCGCAACAAAGCTGACTTAGATTTGCATCCCAATTATCTTGGTCGGGGCTTATTTACGCCTTGATGGCGGCTAGCACCGATCTCTTCACCCGTTCGGAGGCATTTCCTTGAGGCGCATAAGATGCCGTGTAGGCATGATGAACGCCATATTTTTCTAATAAGGTATTGAAGGCATTCCGAAACAACCGTTTCCGGTACCCCAAAACACTGATATAGCTCCTCCTCTATATATAGCAAAATTGCTTTGTCCGTCAAACTTTTTCACGGCTATTAGGAACGGGAATTTGGTGAAGTGGTCGAGGACAATAAAAATACCAATATTAACGGTTTTAGAGCGTGGATATTGTCCTAGGTAATCCACATAAAGTTTTTGGAAAAACCGACGGCTCTCTGTTGTCTTAGATAATGATGGCCTGAGAGTTTGGTTCGGATGTTTCGTGCTTTTACAAATTTCGCACTGATTCACGTACCTTCTCACATTTGCCACTAAGTTCGGCCAAAAATAATATCGACGGATACGTTCTAATGTTTTATTAATCCCGCCATGTGCCGCTAAATTATCTGTATGTGCCCATTTCAAAACGACAGGAACAAGTTCCGTAGGAATCCACAGCTTCCAAATAGTGTCATCCGCTAATTGTTCTTTTGACGCATGTTCGGCTCGTCGAAAAATAAACCCATCAATAACCTTAATTTCAGAAGAAGTAGACAAGCTCCGTTCGACATCTTCTTTAAGAGCTTGATACTCTTGTGAGTGAAATTGAGGCAACTGCAGGTCAACACCCATGCCATGGTTAAGTACAGAAAGATCCTCCGTGAAGACACGGGACAGAGCATCAGGCACAATATTGTGTTGGCCTTTTCGATGTTGAATTTGAAAATCATATCCTTGTAGTTTTAAGGCCCACCAAGTCAATCGACTACTAAGGTCCGATTGGAACATAAGCCACTTACTTTAAGGACGCGTAATCTGTTATGACCGTGAACGACTGTCCTTCGACATAAGCACAAAACTTCTGGATGCACAAAATAGCTGCATCACAGCGTATATAAAAAAGAACGCGAAAAATCCGGTATGTGCAACACTGGTGCAGTAATCAAAGCAGGCGATTTAGCCTCCTTGGCTACTTCAGAGCATCCGTTAAGGGTGTAGCAAGGGAAGCATAGTTTTTAATAAACTTTTGGTACCACCCAGTCATCCCAAGAAATCTGCGTAGTTAACGGAATTTAACGGACCGTGGCGGTGGATATTCCATAATTGCAGATATTTTATCGGGATCCATTGCAATGGTGCCGTTTCTAATAATATGCACTAAGTACCCTTCCTCTCGCATGCAAAATTTGCACTTGTTAACGCTGATAGTAAGACCAGCGGTCTCTAAACATAAGGCTATGTCCTTTAGAACCGCCAGATGTCGTTCAAACGTGTCTGAAACTATCAGAAGAGCGTCGAGTTAAATAAACACTTCATGCTGTACGGACGAAACGCAGGAATTGTACGGTCCATTAGTTTTGACATGGTCGAAGGACCATTGGTGAGGCCAAAAGGCATTACTGTAAATTGGTAGCCGCGGCCGTTTTATTCCTTGACGAAGGATCGAGAGGAATTTGCCAATAGTTATCTTTTAAGTCTAGGCTTGTTATATATTCGGCTTTTGGGAGACGACTCAAGAGACCATGAATAATTGGCATCGGATATGCATCCTTGCGCGTAATATTATTTACTTTTCGGCTATCTAAACACAGACGGACTTTTCCAGGTTTTCGTACTAATACCACTGGAGAAGACCAGGAGCTGTCTGACTCCTCGATTACCCCTAAGGTAAGCATACGGTCTAATTCTTCGAACAACATCTGTTCAATCGCAGGTGACACTGGATAGTGTGTCTGCTTGATAGGCACAGCATCGCCAACATCGATCGAGTGGAACAGCAGAGTGGTCCTTCCTAAGCCTTTGTCTGTAAAAGAAGGAAACCTTTTTTATGGTGTCTTCTAGTGATTTCTGCTGATTTTCGGTTAGCAAACAGAACACGTTGTGGTCAATTGTAGCATGGTGCTCATTCTCACAATCTATCCCTAAACCTTGAGGCAACAGCTGAAATTTGTCCAGAAGTCGATTCCTAAATAAAGCGATTGCTTCAGTGAAGGCACAATAAAGAACGTGAACGGTTTGGTGTCTCCGTTATACGATTGAAATGGATTTCTTCCTTTAGGATATCGGCTGCTAACCTTTCGCCAATGCAGCTAATTGACTCACCGTAGCTCAACCGTAGCAGAAAACTTTACATTCCGACATACAATCTTGGTTGCGGTGGCCAACTTTCCCACAATTCCAGCAGGATAGGTGCTAACTCCGCTTCATCTTCCTCTGAGTCGCGGAGTCGGCTGAGGCTTTCGTAACACAGTTTGCATAAGCGCTTCTCTGGTACGAATTATATGTCGAAGTTGAGGAACGGTGCTTATCACTTAATATAGCAACGCATGCTGTATCTCCGATAATAGATTCGATCGAATCGATTCCAGTAACGCTGAATCTGATAATGGCACAGAGAGTTTATCGGAGAGCAAAACTAAGCTTTCGTAAAACTCATCAAGAGATTCGCCTTCTTTTTGCTTCCTCCGATGTATTTCTGCTCTAATGCTTACATCAGAACGTTCTTCTTTAAACTGCGTACGCAATGCATCGCATAAGGCAGCCCAAGTGACCCTAGGCATTTTCCTATGGTAACGCCAATACCAGTCACTGGCACGACTTCAAATAAGGTGCTTATGTGGCTCATCAATAGAGCGAAATTTCCTTCTAACGACTGGTTCGTCAATGCTTCCACCCGATAAAGGAAATCTTCGACGCTCAACCCAGATCTTCCCGAAAACTTAAGGTTCCAACTGCCTATTATTTGGCTAACTCTATCCAGCCGAATAACGGAGTCTGTAGGACAGATCCTCGTTTGACTAATTGGACTTCTAAGCAATTGAGACGGTACCGAGGCACCGTTACTTGTGTGTGCACAAGGTCTAGGTATCGAGGCACCATTACTGGGCATGGGTGCCGAATGTCTGGTGTTTCCCTTGCAACGTGTACCCCGTTTTCTGGTTTTGTCTATGCCCATGCCTTTTGTCTATTGCTTCTGTTTCCAAATACTGCCGGGTATTAATTTTGGAATAACATATTTATATTTATTTAAAAGTTATTTTAATACTATGTGGTGTCGCTTCATGCGGCGTTACAACCATAATAGGAAGACCTCATACATTAATAGTTGGGAGGGAGGCATTCCCGATTCCATAAATTACTTTTATTTTAAATAAGTATAAATATCCCAGTTAATGACCGCCAAGATCCCAGAAACTATGAGATATACCCATGAAAATTAGTAAAATCTACCAGTTTAAATTATTATAAAATGCTCCTTTCGGCATTTGTAAATTAGTAATACAATTTTAAGGAGCAACATGACAGCTGCAATACAAACTCACACATGACATATATCTAAGGACTACCCACCTGACCAAATCGATTTTGTAAGTTTAATGGAGAAAATGTATATAACAGGCAGAAGGAGGCATAGGAGATCCCATAAAGTATATATATTCTTCCTCAGGATCACAAGCCGAATCGATTGAGCCGTGTCTGTCTGTCCTTATGTCTGTGTGAACGCACAGATCTCAGCTATTATTGCCTAGTTGGTTGTCATTACGATACTGTTAGTTGTTCCATGGTTTTATGCTCATACTTTCTTAAATAACTTTTGTGTTTATTGTCCGATACGTGGATATTTCATTCACCTTAGTATATGTTAAAAACAGAAAGTTATATATTTTACACAGCGCTTATAAATTGAGTTCAAAAATTAAATTATTGATTTGCGGGGCTGGTGGGCGTGCCAGCCAATATTTGAAATAAACTTGATATGCTGGTATACAGAAACCTTAATGCCAAATTTGGTGTCTCCAGCTCTTATAATAGCTGAGATCTGTGTGTTCATCTTGTCATCCGGACATCCAGAGAGACAGACTTGGCTTAATCGACTCGGCTAGTGATCCTGATCAGGAATATATATACTTTGTGGGGTCTGCCACACCTCCTTCTGCTTGTTACATACAATTGCACAAAGTTAGTATAACCTTTTTTTGAGCATTTTCAATGGTCGAAGAGCATAAACACGTACACGGACATACTGATACACGACGGAAAGGGTAGTTCGCATCTTCTGTTGATGATATAAAATATATGATGAAAATTCTATAAGCGTTTTTAGAGATTGAAAAAAAGTTCATAAATAACAAAAGACACGATGGTTTCGAATTACTAATTTTTATAATTTATTGCTGCTGCTGGCTTCCACTATTGCTATTTTGCGTTATGTACATTTACATTTGTGACGTTATGTACATTTTTAGCGGTGGCCAGAGCTTGGCCACATACTCGCGACTTTGCCGTCCGCAATTGCCGATCGACTAGCGCTTAAGAGAGCATGCTTAAGCTAAATTACAATTCAATTTCTCTTAATCTATCTATGACTTCAATGCCAAAATTCAATCTCTTCAATACTAATAATAATACTACAAAATTAAAGTCTATGCTGCTCCATTATTCCGGCCCCGTTGAAGAGCTCCGGTTTTCAAGTAATGGGAGTAGAGCCAGCTTGTGTTCTGGGCGCTATGTGATGCCTGTTGCCGTTTTGATTTCTGCCACTCTGACCTTGCCGTCCTCCCTCTCGAATTGTGCGCGTTACGCGCCCGGTTATCCACTGCTGAGGGCAACAGTTCACCAGCCTGTTGTTCAGCTGTTTGGCGAACAGCCTTCCCAGAAACGGTTAACTAACGAGTCGAGAGAACAATTAGTTTGGGCCATTAAACACCCATTGATCTGACGCTTAGGCACTTGTCCAGTAAATTTGTCTGCTACTATCTATCCTAGCAGCCTTTTTTTGTATTAAAGGAAGTTCAGAACCTAGTTTTATTTGCCCAACGCACAATAATTCGTAAAACAATTCTGCTCCCAAACGAATGTCCACCATATCTCCCAGTTTTATATTTTTTGGTATTTTCCAATTTGAAATACCAGGCTCTGTTGTTGAAATGGATTTCAATACCCAACATTCCGCCGAAAAGTTGTGAGAATTTATGCGTGACTGAATAAAAGAACATATCTTAGTTTTGCTATTTATTGTTGCACCGTCAACCATCGAGATAGCTAAAGATGTTGGCTCCCGCTTGAGCCGTAACATCTGGGCCATGCCTCAGACATCAAATTGATTTGGGAGCCACTATCAAGTAAGGCCCGTGCAGGATGCAACTGACCAAATCTGTCTTTTACATTAACGACAGCTGTGGCGAGAACAAATTGTTCATTGTTTGCTACATATCCCAAATATGCATCTGACATAGTCGCTTGAAGTGTGGATACCTCACCTTGAGCAGGAGTAGTATACCTGTGAAGCAGCGCATGGTGAGGCTTCGAACAAATTCGACATTTTGATGCCTTACATTTTGACACCATATGACCCACAATCAAACAATTTAGGCACAACTTTTGTGTATTGACGAATTCAAAACGTTGCATAACTGATATAGCAGCAAACGATGGACGGGTATCAAGATTGTGCGTTTCTGACTCGCAGAATACGCACACAGACGATGATGAACGCCCTCCATCAGCACAAGCAAAGGACGATTTAGACTGATGGGGCTTCTTAGCATCAATTCGCGACCTTGTTTTGTCCCGAGTTGACTCTTCTGCTTACAGATACTGATATCTTTTATTCAATTGTCTAGCACAATCTTCCCAAGATCGCAGCATATCATAGTCAAGCTGCTCTTCAAAACGAGATTTGGTAACATGGTCTACCTTTGCCATGACCATGTGAGTTATCATTGCATTAGCGATGTCTTTGTCGTTTCCTAAGGACGACAACGAAGAATAAATAGTAGACACCGTATCTATGATCGATCTTAAACTCGATGCAGATGGTTTTGTCATGCTAGGTATATCAAACAATTGTGAAACTGTATCAAAGAATATAAGACATTTTTTATCATACACTGCTTTGAGACTAGCGAGGGCCTTTGGGTAGTTACAATCCGTTAATTGGTACGGCTTAACTACCCCTAATGCTTCATCTGCCAAACAAGAAACTAGATGATTGAACTTTTCGACGTTTGACAAGGAATTGTCGTCATCGACTAAACTTTCAAACAGGCACATAAAATTTTTGTACTCCGAATGTTTGCCACTAAATTTTGACACACAAGTCCTCTAATGGCCCTCTAGAATCATTAAGAGGGCTTAAATAATCCAGATCAGTCTGCAGATCCATTGCCTTTTGTATATAACCTTCTAAAAGCTCTAATCGGCACGCTAACTCTGTTTTATCAGACGAAATGGTCTTTGCCTTAATTGGTGTTTGCATACGAGCAATATCAGCACTTACCTTGTCAAATCTTTGCAAGCACATTTGTAATTTTGCACTTGTCTTGCTGATTTGTGGTTTTTCACTTGTCTTTTTCGGACTCAGACATGTTGAATAAAGAAAACACTTAAAAAATTCAAAAGGAATAAGTGTCACAAACTTTGTGAGCTACCCTCGCAACAGCTGACTATGTAAATCTAACTTGCTTATACACACACACGCGCAAACTATGCGTTGTGTGAGCAAACAAACAAAGTGATCCAAGCGATCCGAAATAAAGCAGGCTAAACTTTTGCTGTAACTGCGTTTGTAGGCAGCGATGTAAAATGCGGGGTGCGGGGTATGCAATGTAACAAGAGAATATATGCACACGCACTCTAAGTGGTGTGTGTATCAAACAAACGAAAAGAGAAACAAGAGAAAACGAAGATCAAATCAAACGTTTTCTGCGCTACGTTTGAAGACAGCAATAGAATATGCGGGGTGCGGGGTGACAAAGGGCAAGCGTCGCCAAATGCTAGCGGCGCCGAATGCAAGCGAAAGAGAAGACGCAAGATTCAAAGCGCACGCAAAGAAACGGTCCGAGTTCAACGGACGCAACGATGAAAGGAAATATGTATGTAGGTGTGTATGTGCAAACGCAAATATGTACATATGTATATGCTTATAACTTTATGTATTAACGGCTGTTATAAAATTCGGGGTTATACATATGTAAATATGTATATGCATATGTAGCAAAAAAAGGAAAAAAGACCGCGATAATTTTGCGTTGGCACAATGACACCCACAATTAATGACAATTTGACCACCAGAAGGTTTTATATTTAAATAGAAAATGTAAATAAATATTGCCGTTTTGTTTGTTTATCTATGTTTATATCAAGATCATGCAATCGAATATTACTTGCTAGTATATGTATATAAGAGCCAATATATGTGTGTATTGTGGAAGGCAAATTGGTACACTCACGTTGCAGAGCTTCTTCTTTATTCGACACGCTAACACAGAATGGTTCTCTTCGTCTTAAAGTTAGTTTTACATTCGTTTAACATAGGCTTAACATATTCATCGTTTTATATAAGTATCGATATACAAAGGCTTAACATACTTAATGTATTATATAAGTATCGATATACATAGGCTTAACATAGTCATCGTGTTATATAAGTATCGATGTACAGTGTGACCCTCTACCAGCCTACTACAATTCGGCCATCCTGACGATAAGGATCCCCTGATCCTGGTTTCTTATGAGCTAAACATTTATGTTGTAACAATTTGTTCGTTTCTATGGTAAACTTATCAAATAACAGTAATTAACCATACATTAAGAATTTGTTTGTTTTCCTATCCAAGGTCTTATGTTTTGAGCACTCCATACACCCTTGTAAGGATTTCGAGAAACTTGAAACCCTTCAACATCCTTTAGCAAGAATCTGTCATTACGAAGTATTTTAGCAATTACGTACGGGCCTTTGTTTTTTGGGATCAACTTCCTAGCAACTCCCGCAGTACTGTCAAAATTTTTTACCATTACGTAGTCTCCTTTACTATAATCCCTAGGCTTTTTCTTTGTTTTATCGTAATATGTTTCGTTATACGCCTGTGCTCGATTTTGATTTTCCATTGCCTTTTCCCTAATTTCCTCTACGTTTTCTGGCTGAACTGTGTCGTTAATTTCTTCTAATTTGTCCCTAAGTTCATCAATAATTTGACCTTTCTGCTCTACACCAAAAAGCATTTTACTAGGAACTTGTTTAATACTTCTGTGTACGGTGTTATTAAGTGCATATTCTACTTGTTCGATTACATTATCCCAGTGTATACCTTTTTCAGGCTCAGTTAACTTTGCTATCATTGGCCCTATAGTCCTGTTTATGCGTTCAACTTGTCCATTTGCTTGCGGAGAACCTGTTGCAATTTTTAGATGTTTGATGTTTGCTTCTGTTAGAAATTGTGCGAATTCGTGAGATGTGAAACAACTACCTCTATCTGAAACTATACATTTTGGTTTGCTATATGCCCTAAAATAATTGGATAAAGCTTTGAGAACTTCTTTTGTGTTTGTTGTTTTTGTTGTATACAATCTAACAAATTTCGTAAAACCATCTACTATTAAAAATATGTGCTTGTTCGCTCTTCCTGCCGCTACTGGTCCGTAATGGTCGATGTGCAATAATTCAAACGGCTTATCACCTTTAGGAATGCTGTGTAAGAAACCTTCCGATTTTCCAGAGCTTGGAGAAAAAGCCACACATTTTAGGCAATTCTCAATGTGATTTTTGCATTTTTCCTTGATGTTTTTGAACCAATAACTTCTCGAAATAGCATCTATCATCTTATCCCTGCCAACGTGACCAAGTTCATTATGGTATTTGTGCAAAACGTGATTTTCCATATCCTCAGGGACAAAAAATAATAAACGATCGTCATTTGTTTTTCTGTACACGACGCCATTTCTCATCTCAAAAAGTTTGTGCTGATTTTTTTCTAATTCTTCCTTAATTTTCTGTATTTTTAAATCTTTCGATTGGCAGATTAAAAGATTGTCTTCAAAACTAGTGGTTTCTACAATCAAAATATTGCATCTACTCAGAGCATCTACGTGTTGCATTTTTGTTCCGGATCTATGAATCAGTTCGTAATCATAATTTTGAAGTTCAAGTGCCCATCGGGCGATTCGAGGATTTAACTCAACTCTGTTTAATGTAAGCGTTAAAGAATTGCAATCAGTAAGTATTTTGAAATGTCTCCCTTGTAAATAGATTCGAAATCTGCGCAGGGCGTAAATAATCGCCAGAGTTTCTAGCTCAAAACTGTGATACTTTGCCTCAGTCTCTGTACTTCGCTTTGAAAAATAGAATACGGGATGGAGTTTTCCATCTTCTTTCCTTTGCATTAAAACCGCACCAAAACCCAAAGCACTTGCATCGCAATGCAATTCAACCTCATCTTTATGATTATAAGTTAGTTTTTTCAGGTTCTCCCCTTTGCTCAAATGAAAATTCTTTGTCTTTCCTTAAAATGTCGTAAAGTGGTTTTGCTAACGTAGAGAAATCTTTTATGAATCTTCTAAAATATGAACATAATCCTAAAAAACTTTGGACGTTGTGTATTTTTTCAGGAATTGGGAAGTTTGTAATTGCGTCAATACCCTTGTCATCTGCTCTAATTCCATTTTTAGTGATAAAAAATCCTAGGTATTTTATGCTAGATTGCATAAACTCGCACTTGTCCATACGAAGTTCTAACTTGTTTTTGACTAGTCTTATGAACACATCTTTTAATGTTCTTAAATGTTCTTCCATACTTGTACTGGCTATCATAATGTCATCCATATATACGATGACTTTATTTTCCCGTATTAAATCTGCAAAAATTCTGTTCACAAAGCGTTGGAACACTGCTGATGCATTCTTGATGCCCATAGGCATTCTTAAAAATTCAAATTGCCCTAATGGAGTCACGAATGATGTGTATTTTACTGAATCGTCGCCAACGAATACGTGAAAATATCCATTCTTTAAATCTAGCTTTGAAAACACACTTTTATTCACTAACTTGTCTAGAAGGTCATCTATTAAAGGCAACGGATAATTGTCCTTTATTAGAACTTTGTTCAATTTTCTATAGTCTATACATAAACGCAAATCTCCTGTTTTTTTCTTTACCAGCACAATGGGAGAAACATATTCTGAATCACTGTTTCTTATTATGCCTTTGTCTAAATATTCGTCTAATAGTTTTTGAAGCTGCTCTTTTTCACTAAATGAAAGTCGCCTAGGCGAGCAACTAAATGGTTTGGATTTTTCTAAACTAATTTTCATTTCGCATCTGGTAACTGGGGTATCTGGTCTCTTCGCGTTAACATATGCTTCTTCAAACATTTTAACAAATTCGCATTTTGTTTCATAGCTTATATCACACCCGCAGTTGTAGTCTAAAAATTGATTATCAACCACGTTAATGTTCAACATTTCAGTTTCAAAATTGTCTGCTAAAAGTTCTATTTTCTCATTACGTTGTATTTCACCAAAACATTGCTTGCTTCCTAAATGCGTTTGGAATTTTTTCATCTCCCTGTCTATTGACTTCTCAATAATGATTGGCTCATTGCCCTGAGGCTTATTAATATTTCCATTTTCCACTTCATTTTCAATGGTAACTTCATTTAACAACATTTTTTCATCAATTGCCACGCAGTCTACTAGTTTTTCCTTAATAGTTTCATTTTCTAAACATTTTTTCTTAAAAGTTTCATTTTTTGTAACGGTAGCATTCTCTAACAGTTTTTCCTCAATAGTTTCATTTTCTAAACATGTTTTCTTAAAAGTTTCATTTTCTGTAACAGTA
This sequence comes from Zaprionus nigranus, assembly GCA_018903425.1. Taxonomy (NCBI): domain Eukaryota; kingdom Metazoa; phylum Arthropoda; class Insecta; order Diptera; family Drosophilidae; genus Zaprionus; species Zaprionus nigranus. Next base: position 115,733 of record JAEIGD010000170.1, read on the forward strand.
GCCTTCTCTAACAGTTTTTCCCTAACAGTCTCATTTTCAATAACAGTTGCGTTTCCTAACAGTTCTTTCTTAACAATCTTATTTTCTGTAACAGTTTCGTTGCAATCGCAGTTGGCTACTACGGCAGTTGCTAGTTGTTGATTCTTTTCCCCAGATATTTTAATCATATTATTTATGTTTTCATTAATGCCAAGGCTGTCTAGATTCATACTCAAACCATATTGATTCATAAAATCTCTTCCTAGGACTACATCGTGTCTCATTGATTCATTATCGACGACAACCATCTCAAATTGAATTTTTATTTTTTCTTTGAAAATGAAACATAAAGTTTTTCCAAATACTTTAAGTTGGCTCTTGTTTAGCCCATGATACACTTGGTTAACAGTTTTTAATGATACTTCAAATGGAATTTTTGACTGCTTAATGAATGAGATTGCGCTCCCTGAATCTATGAGACACTCTGCGGAAATGGGTAAATTAGTGAAAGAGACAAAGAAAATTTCTAACATTCTTACATAGTTGTTGACGTTGCTGCTGTTGTTGCTTTTTCTTAGACGGCATTCTCCGACAAAATGGCCCATTTCTCCACAAGCAAAACAAGATCCAGGTGCTCTTACTGGCTTGCGGCAGTCTTTGGCGAAATGCCCCTTGGAGTTGCAGTTCCTGCAGCGCATGTTGTTGACTTTCGCTGCCTCCGACATCGACTTCTTTGGTGTATGGCCTTCGGCTTGTTGTGGAAGGCGTACATTGGCAAATGCTAGCTGCATTTGCTCCGGATTGGCGAATCTTTGGATGCGGGCTTGATCGCGTAAGCTCGCCGATGGGATTCCCTCGATAAGATGTTCGAGCAATTCCTCCATGTCCATGTTGACGGATTGGGACATCATTCTTTTCTCCTCGAAATATATGGTAAAACGCTCGTTTCCCTGCCATTTGCGTTGTTCAAACTTTCGACGCAGCTCTGATTTGGATGTTGTTTCTCCAAATGCTAAAATTAGTTGCTCACACAGCCTTTCGAAAGAAGCTAGCATCCGAGTTGGGTTGGTATGTAACCAACGCTGTGCATCACCTTTTAGTTTGGTGACGAACAACATCCGTAGGCAGTCATCATTTAGATTGTAAATTTGGCCTATATTTTTGAGGTGATCCACCCAATTGCGGGCGCAAATATTTCCTTCGAATTCAATTGCAGATTCTCTGGCATATGATAGTGAGACTGCTGATCCAGCCCTGATAAATGGCGTCTCTCTCTGGTTTTCGTCAGCGTTGCCACTCGGTAAATTTTCAATCGGGTTTGCAGGGCTGCCTAAAATGTAACGGTTGCCAACTGTCTGTTCTTGTTGTATGTGTGTGGCGGCGCGCGTCTCTTCTTGTTGTTGTATGTGTGTGGCGGCGCGCGTCTCTTCTTGTTGTTGTATGTGTGTGGCGGCGCGCGTCTCTTCTTGTTGATGTATATGTGTGTCGGCGCATGTCTCTTCTTGTTGTTGTATATGTGTGTCGCCGCATGTCTCTTCTTGATGCTGAATATGTGTGGTGGCGCGCATTTCTTCCAACTGTTGTTGTTGTATTGCGCCATGCGCTTCTGCCCGTTGCAAAGCGTTTTGCTGCGTAATAAGCGCTGCCCTCAGTTGCGTGATGATTCTGAGAAGTTCATTATGATCTGGAATATTCTCGGAAACGCCTTCCTGTGACGATTCTTTTCTAATTTCAGGACTGGTGCCGGGCTGATCTTCTTCTTCTGGTACTTGGCCTCGTTGTTCAGGCGTTAGTTGCCCTAGACGAGCCATTAATTCGGCTTTATTACCTTGGGTTGGTAAACCCAACGCCGAAAGCCACCTTTTTAATTGGGTGACTGTAAATTTGTTGAGATCGGCCTGGTCCATTTTGTAGGTTTGACCACTTCTGAATTTGTGGAAGGCAAATTGGTACACTCACGTTGCAGTGCTTCTTCTTTATTCGACACGCTAACACAGAATGGTTCTCTTCGTCTTAAAGTTAGTTTTACATTCGTTTAACATAGGCTTAACATATTCATCGTTTTATATAAGTATCGATATACAAAGGCTTAACATACTTAATGTATTATATAAGTATCGATATACATAGGCTTAACATAGTCATCGTGTTATATAAGTATCGATGTACAGTGTGACCCTCTACCAGCCTACTACAGTATGTTCATATGTGTATAAGTCAGAATTGTTTTGTTCTATTGTATATAATATTTGGCGGTTATTTTTGTGAGGTAGGCGCGAAATAATACTACATATGGCCTTGGTAACAATTGGACACAGCAAACCAAGAGGGTCAAACAAACGAGAAGCTGCAGACAATATGTTGCGTTTCGTTGGCTTAGCCGAAGCAAAACTGTCCACATCGAGATGATATTTAAATATATCCTCTTGAGGTGCCCAGCGCATCCCAAGAGTTTTTACGGAACTCTGGTCATCAATTTTTAGAGTCACTTCTTCGCTACCTTTTGTTTTGAATGACAGATCATTACAGTTGATTGCCCACTTGGCAAGTGGAAAACATCCTGATTCCAATATCTTTTTAACTTCGTTGCAAATAGTGTTAAGCTCTTGTATACTATCTGCTCCTGCCAACATATCATCAACATAAAAGCACTTCTTAATCACATCTGATCCAATAAGATGTGATTGTGCGTGCATGTTGGTATGTATTGTAGTAAACAAACGAAAAGAGAAACAAGAGAAAACGAAGATCAAATCAAACGTTTTCTGCGCTACGTTTGTAGACAGCAATAGAATATGCGGGGTGCGGCGTGACAAAATGCAAGCGTCGCCAAATGCTAGCGGCGCCGAATGCAAGGGAAAGAGAAGACGAAAGATTGAAAGCGCACGCAAAGAAACGGTCCGACTTCAACGGACGCAACGACGAAAGGAAATATGTATGTAGGTGTGTATGTGCAAACGCAAATATGTACATATATGCTTATAACTTTATGTATTAACGGCTGTTATAAAATTCGGGGTTATACATATGTAAATATGTATATGCATATGTAGCAAAAGCGAATTTGCAAAAAAGACCGCGATAATTTTGCGTTGGCACAATGACACCCACAATTAATGACAATTTGACCACCAGAAGTTTTATATTTAAATAGAAAATGTAAATAAATATTGCCGTTTTGTTTGTTTATCTATGTTTATATCAAGATCATGCAATCGAATATTACTTGCTAGTATATGTATATAAGAGCCAATATATGTGTGTATGTTCATATGTGTATAACTCAGAACTGTTTTGTTCTATTGTATATAATATTTGGCGGTTATTTTGTGAGGTAGGCGCGAAATAATACTATATATGGCATTAAAGTATTAACATACATACATACATACTAGCTTATATATTTTGCATGCAAAAGTTATTACAGTAAGTGCCAGGAATTGAGCTGTTCACTAATTTTTATAATTTTATGTTGAACAAGCGACAATACAGTCAACTGTAAGCTTAATTTTTGACACTAATACCTGGAGACTGTCTAGGGAATCAATAGACATGGAACGACGGCTATTTTCCATTAGGTCCAGCGGCGACAACAAAAATGGCTTGGCAGTTGGGTCCAGCGGCGACGACAAATACGGCTTGGTAGGTGTCACACTTTGTTGTTAATGTCTTTTTGATTTAACCCACACACGAACGCGCAAGCAATAGCCAACCAGCACACAATAATTGGGTCCAGCAGCGACGACAAATACGGCTTGGCAGGTGGCACACTTTGTTGTTAATGTCTTTTTTAATTTAACCCACACACGAACGCGCGAGCAATAGCCAACCAGCATACAATAATTGTTAATCAATTTAAATTGAAAAATCTCTAAGCGTTTTTAGAGAATCGAAAATTAAACAAATAAATTGAGACGCGGTGGTTTCGATATTTCAAGAATTTATTGTTGCTGATGGCACACTTATTGCTGCTTCATTCACGAGAGCGAACTTTTTACATACTATATGAGCGGTGACCACAAATTGGCCACGCACTCTCAAATTTTGCCGTCGGCAATTGCCAATCGATTTAAAGCAAAAGAGAGATTTACTTAATGACACTTCTTCTGTTCTCTTAACTATTTCTTAACTACTGTGCTTAAACAATAACAATTACCCAGTTTTCTGGCAACACGACATTTAACAAATTGGGGACCAAGTTTTGCATTAAAATTATGCGTAAACTTACAAAGGGCAAAATTTCGGCGATATACTTCTTGGCGTTCTTTAAAGGACACAGGCTTGCAACAAAGATTGTATTGTGCTGCATTACGATCATATGCTTGACAAATATTCAATTTAATATCTTTTCTCAAGATACTCAAGTTATCAGAACGAGACATAGGCATCGCAGGTTCTTCTAGCAGAGATAAATCTTTAAGTAACTTATAATCGGAGCCATGAGTAATCATGTCTAAGCCGAATAGAGCTCTATATGGTGAACATACGATTGATTGGTGCACAGCCGAACGAAGTGAGCAGGAGATATTTGTGAGATGAAGATCCCATTCAGTCTGATCATGCTTTAAGTATGCACGGACTGCTGCTAACAACGAACGGTTGACACGTTCAGCTGCATTACTTTGTGGCGAATATAAAGCAGTGAACACATGATTAATACCAAGCTCAGTGAGGAAGGCATTAAATTCACGAGCTTTAAATTGTGTGCCGTTGTCACTGACAATGGTTTCTAGCACACCAAAACTATGAAAAATGTTATGAAGCAAGAAGTCTTTTACGGCGGTGGAAGTGAACTTCTTTAAAGGCTGTAACCAATGGTATTTGCTAAAATGGTCAAGAACGATTAATAAACCAATGTGACCACTTTTACTACGGGGGTATGGACCCAACAAATCAATGTAGAGCCTCTGAAAAGGTCTACAAGTGGGTACATGGGCACCCATAAGAGGACGAAGGGTATGATTTGGAGCTTTATTCTGTTTACAAGAGTTACACATGCGAATATAATTTCGCACGTCTCAGGCTAAACCTGGCCAAAACAAATGACGACGTATTTTTTAGGCCATGGATTTTAAAAAATTCATGGTCTATTGTGTTTGTCGGAACGGAAATGTGCGTAACAGGCAGAAGGAGGCATCTCCGACCCCATAAACTATATATATTCTGAATCAGTATCAGTAGCCGAGTCGATTGAGCCATGTCTGTCTGTCCGTCTGTCCGTCTGTCCGTCTGTCCGTCTGTCCGTCTGTCCGTCTGTCTGTATGAACACCTGGATCTCAGAAACTATAAGAGCTAGAGTCATCAAATTTTGTGACAACATACATATATATTGCAGTGTCTCAAAGTTTTTTTAAAATTTGGACAGCCCCTTCCCGCCTCTGTAAATCAGAAATAACTACTTAAAACCTACAATATTAACTCAACAACCAAAGTTATATATCATACATGACAAATACCTTGCCACGCGGGCGTTATGTGAAAATTTCATTAAAATCGGACTATAAATAAGTGAGATATGATACGAATTAAACTCACTTTGAACATACATGTATATAATAATTAGGCAGACCTAATTTACGCAAGCATACCGAAGTTCAAATCTAGCGTCAGACACACAGCATTTTATTAAACTTTTTATTTGCATTGTATGGGAACAGGATTGGTTCACAATGCAGCTTTGCCGATGCGCGAAGAAATGAGGCAATGGCCGAGTGGTTAGAGTGGCGGACGGCTGCGCGAGAGTGCGTGCGTTCAACTCCCGGTTGAGGCGGGTGCGAATTTTCGTTTATTATTTCTTATTTTGTTTTTTTATTTTTTTATTCTAATAAACTAAAAGAAAAGTTACAGTCAAAAAAATTAAAATCAAGAAGAAACAACTGTAATGAAATTTGGTACGCGCTAGAAGTGCATACCTATACCTATTGCCTACGGTATACTATGATAATCCATGGCCTTATACAGTCAGCTCCTGACTGTAGCGTTTATGTTTTTTTTCTATCGTTTTGTGCATTCCGGCATGCGCTGATGTACAACTGTCATGGGCTTGCGTAAGAACTTCTTGTCTAAGACTTTCTGGAACCCATAATTTCCAAGAGAGCTTGTCTTGTGATTCGTCTCCAACATCATGTTCGGTACGAATATATAAGAACTTATCTACGACTTTGAGATCAGGCAGACTGGCTTTATTATCACTATAACGAGTTTTTAACTGTGTGTAACTGTCTTCGGAGAAGACTTGTGAACTCAAATCAATAATAGGACCCATATCTACTTCTGCTATCTCTGCTGTGCAAATGCGAGACAGCGGAACAGTTACTATATGCTGTTTTCCTTTTCAATGTGAAATATAAAATTTAAATTGCTGTAAACGAAAGATCCATCGAGCAAGTCGACCGATAACATTTTGTTGGCGCATCAGCCAAACTAAACTGGAGTGATCGGTGATCACTTCGAATTTTTTGTAGTTTTAGATAGCATCTAAACTTTTCTATTGCAAGAATTACGGCTAAACACTCACGTTCTGTGACGCTATAATTACGTTGAGCGCTACTTAATTTCTTCGACATATAAGCAATGGGGTTTTCTTCATTATCTTCGGACAACTGGATGAGCACAGCGCCAATACCAAAGTCACTGGCATCGCAATGCAGATAAAACTTACGATCAAAATTTAGGTTGATCAATACAGGAGCAGAGGTCAAAACTATTTTCAATTTGTCCATAGCTGATTGAGCTTCAGGCGTCCAGACAAATTTTGATTTTGTAGATAATACATCGGTTATAGGGCAAGTGAGATCAGCAAAGTTGTGAATAAACCTACGATACCAACCACAGACACCAAGGAAACCGCGAACCTGTTTAAGATTCTTTGGCGGTGGCCAATTAACAATACATTCAATTTTCGATGGTTCGGTACAGATGCCATCACTGCCGATTACATATCCTAAGTATGTAATACTGGTTACACAAAATTGACTTTTATTTATGTTCAACGTAAGATTTGCGTTACGAAACTGTTCTGCCAATCGTATTAATACTGCGAGATGCGAAGAAAAATCTTCTGACACGATGCAAAGATCATCTAAATAACCAAAGACACAATGTCTAAGATCCGGCGGAATTATATCGTCCATAAGGCGACACATTGTAGAAGGCGCATTACAAAGGCCAAAGGGCATAACTGTAAATTGGTATAGCGGACGACCGGGGACTGTGAATGCAGTTAATGGCTTAGATCAGACGATAACGGAATTTGCCAATAAGCATATTTTAAATCCAGCTTCGTAATAATGTTCGCTTGAGGCAAACGAGAGAATATCCCATTGATGCTGGGCAATGGATATGCGTTCTTTTTAGTAGCCTCGTTGAGCTTTCGAGCATCCAAACAAAGACGAATTTTGTTGGGCTTAACAACAAGGCGCATGGGAGAACTCCAAGGGCTGTTCGAGTGCTCTATGATACCCAAAGATATCATACGATCGATCTCGTCATATAGTAGTTTCTCGACAGCTGGGCTGACGGGATTAAATCGCTGCTTGACGGGCTTCGCTTCTCCAACATCTATGTGATGTTCAATTAGCGAAGTACGACCAAGTTTATCTGCTGCATTTGGAAACATCTGTTTTACAACAGGGAGCTGTTGAAGCTGCAGCTGACTTAAGTGACAAGCATTGGGCTCAAAAAATACAAATGACGTCGAGGGGGACTGAACAGTACTTATAATATTAAGAGCAAGTTGAAATACTAATATAGCCAAAAATCATGACCAAGTATCAGTCGTTGTTTAATTGACGTATAACATATATTTTCATGGACTTAGAAAGACCGTTATAAGACAATTCAACCTGCAAGCAACCAACAATTTCTTGCTGTTCTCCGCCCGCGGTGTGAATAGGATTTCCGTGCTTTGAATTGCGGCAGCGCAGAGAAATCTGTTGTGGCAAGGGTAGAGCCTATGCAGGAAATGTTCGCTCCGGTGTCTAGCAGACCAAGTTCTGTAAAACCTAAGAACGACACCTCCGCATAGCTACGCAGATCTTTACTGTCATTAAAAATAGTTGATATCAACAACTTACGGTTGTGTTTAATATTATTAAAATATGCTCTTAACTTACGAGAATGCTTGCTGATAAACGACACAGAATTAGAAAATAAACGATTCCTAACTCCTAAATAATTTTGCATTCTAGCATCGTAAGAACGATGATGCAACGGAAAGAAAGAATTTGTGTACTGGCCACGTAATAGATGTGCGTTGTGAAAATCAGCCTCAAAAGCTTTGCATACTTTCGGCAGAATAAATTCTTATTGCATTCCTCTAAAAAATAAGTGCTGCATACTTTTGAAAAACCGAAAATTTTTATTGCATACCCCTATTGATTTTTTTTTTTTTTTTTTTATTATTTTATTTTATTAAGTGAAAAATCCATACATCATATTATCGTATCTTAACATCACAGGGTGGGGAATATTCTTAAGAATAACCAAACACTATATTTTGATATAATATATATATAATAATATATATAGTGAAGTAATTGTCTTGAAAAACCATTCCCTACCTCTCCCTTCCTCCACCCTCCTCTTCACCATCCCTTTTATCAAATTATTATTGCATACTTTTAACAAGACAAATAATTATTGCATACTTTGGTATAATTTTATTGCATACTTTTTCTTGCCATATATATTTAGCCGTTCAATTGTGTTCGGCTAGTGTATTTGTGTTGTGCCAACTAACAACCAATGAGTTGGGCACAAGCCTACAGAAGTGTTAAGGTCGAATACGAAACCGAAAATAGCTGGGAGGAGGAACAAGTAGGCCATTTAGTAGGTCAGCTGTTAGATAGTGACCCGGTAGTTAATACCATGGACCCCAATCAAATTTAAGCTCTTATCGACAATGCTGTCAGGCAGGCATTGTTGAAACAGCAAACTCAGTTTCAGACCCAAATAAATTCCTAGCTGCTCGGGTAGAGTTTGCAGGTGGAAGCACCGCAAATCATAACAAATAAATAGGTTTCTGTTAATCCCGATGCGATGAGTTCTCCGGCACTCAAGACGAGTATGTGGCTGGAGACCATCGGCCATATACGCCTACGAGTTTTTCAAGCCCTACAACGGCAGCAGTGCTCATTACCAAGCAATGATTACAGCTGAGGCACTCTCAGAACTTTCATCTGATCACTGCCCGGTGCTCTTTAATCTTTCGTACCAAGCAACAGGACCAACTGGAGAGGTACAAAAAAACCTTTGTTCTCATACCGACTTCTCCAGCTCATTGGAAACCGAGCAATACATCAATCAGTTTGCTGGTAGCCTAGAATCAACACTAGTTGCTGCAGCAAAAGCGTCAACTCCACAAGATACCCACGGATCCAGTAAAAAAGTTCAACATGACAAGTCGAGATACCGAACTCCTTGTGCTTGAAAACCGACGACTTCGAAGGGAGTGGCAGGAACACAGATCACCTGGCGAAAGAGTAGACTAAAAGCAGCATCTCGCAGACTTACTAACGCACAATTGCGTTACATCGAGAATCTCACGTCCACCAGCACAAAAAACTCACTGTGGAAAGCGCACAGGAATCTACAGGCACCAGCAGAAACTGTCGTACCCCTCCGTAACTCTTCCGGAAACTGGTCTCGTAGTGACATGGGCAGAGCAAGAGCCTTCGCTGATCATCTCAAAAGGTATTCCAATGAAATCCAGCCACTAACTCATTTACTCTCCCACCCTTAACTGCATCTGACTTAGCACCACAAGATCCCATAGAATTCCGGCCAAGCGAAATAATGAAAGTCATTAGAGAACAACTGAAGACTGGAAAATCGCCTGGCTTCGATTTAATAACCCCGAAAATGATCATCGAGCTCCCAATGTGTGCAGTTCTACAAGTCTGTCAACTTTTCAACGCTATTACCAAAATTGGATACTTCCCTCAAAAGTGGACGAAATCAGTTGTTAGTTATAATCCCTAAGCCTGGGAAAGACAAAACACAGCCATCATCATACAGGCAAATAAGTCTACTTACTTGTCTCTCCAAGTTATTTGAAAAGTACTGCTACTACGAATCAGTCCCCACCTCAAAACACACGACACACTCCCATCGCACCAATTTGGTTTTCGGGCAAAACATGGAGCTTTTGAGCAGGTTAACCGCATCACAACAGAAATTCGCACTGCTTTTGAGCATCGTGAATATTGCACAGCTTTATTCTTAGACGTTGCACAAACATTCGATAGAGTATGGTTGGATGGACTTATGTTTAAAATAACCAAACTGTTGCCTCAAAACTTAGGGGACGCTCCCGGTTGCCGTTCATTGAACGACGGTTGGCTGACCTTAAAGATGTTAATCGATACCGGCGCGGCAAAAAATTACATTAGGCCTCTAAAGGAGCTGAAAGATGTAATGCCGGTCGCCAGCCCTTTCTCGGTGAGCTCAATACACGGCTCCCCCCGAAATCAAGCACAAGTGCTTAATGAAAGTCTTCAAGCACACCTCCCCATTTTTCCTTCTGGATTCTCTCAACGCGTTCGACGCTATTATAGGCTTGGACCTGTTAACACAGGCCGGGGTAAAGTTGAACCTTGTAGAGGACACCCTAGAATACCAGGGCATCTCTGAAAAGCTTAGCTATTTCAGCTGCCCCAATGTAAACTCCAATGATGTGAACGATATTGTTGTACCTGTCTCCGTTAAAAGGAGTTCAAGGATACATAATAAGGATAATGAAAGCTTTCTCCACTTTAAATGAAGCTCTTCCATTTAACACCGCTGTCACTACCACAATTCGGACAGTAGACAATGAACCGGTGTACCTCAAGAGCCTACCCAAATCTTATGGGTGTTTCTGACATCGTAAACAACGAGGTCAAGCAATTGCTGAAAAGCGGCATTATCAGGCCATCAAGGTGACCCTATAACAGCCCGACCTGGGTTGTGGACAAAAAAGGGGACTGACGCCTTCGGGAACCCGAAAAGAGGTTGGTCATATATTTTAGGAAGCTTAACGAGCGAACTATTCCTGACCGTTACCCAATGCCTAGTATTCCCATGATTCTTGCGAATCTTGGTAAGGCAAAATTCTTCACTACCCTTGACCTAAAAATGGTAAACGGTAAATGGCGGCAAATACGAATTTTTGCCGTCTCCCGTTCGGCTTGAAAAATGCAAGCAGCATTCAAAGAGCCTGTAGACGATGGGCTGAGAGACCGAGTCCGACCATGTCCGCCACATCCATTCTGTGCTGAAATGCCTAATCGAGGTGAACATGAGGGGTGAGCCAGGAAAAGACTAGAGTCATCAAAGAAAGTATCGAGTACCTCGGCTACATAGTAAGCAAGGATGAAACTAAGTCCGATTCAGAAAAGGTAAAGGCCATTCAGAAATACCCTGAACCCAAAAGCGTCTACAGTCAGCTACTACAGAGTCTTCAAGACTTTACAGCCAAAAGCTCGTCCGATGACAGACATCCTGAAAGGGGATCGGTTCTGTGAGTAGGCATAAGAAGACTTGTGTTGAGTTTAATGAAACTCAACGCAGCGCAGAGGATGTCATACACAAGTATCCCGACTTCTTGGACCTCACCACAGATGCGTCAGCAAAATGCATCGGTGCAGTCCTTTCACAAGAGGGTAGGCCAATCACCATGATATCCCGTACCCCGAAACAGGCTGAGAAAAATTATGCCACAAACGAGAGGGAATTTCTAACCATTGTATGGGCCCTAGGTGAGCTACAGAACTATCTGTACGGCTCCAGGGAAATCAATATATTCACCGATCACCAGCCTCTCACGTTCGCTGTTACCGACAGGAACACGAACGCTAAGATTAAGAGGTGGAAATCCTATATAGACCAACACAACGCCAAGGTTTTCTACAAGCCTGGGAAGGAAAATTTCCTGGCAGATGCCCTCTCCAGGCAAAATCTTAATGCCTTACAAAATGAACCCCAGTCAGACGCTGCGACTATGCACAGTGAGGTCTCCCTGACCTACACGGTCGAGACCACAGACAAACCTTTAAATTGCTTCCAGAAAATACATCATTCTGGAGGCAGCACGTTTCCCGCTCAAGCGGAAACTAGTGCTGTTCCGAAGCAAATCTCGCCACTTGATCAGTTTTACTGACAAGAGTTGCCCGTTAAAAACCCTCAAAGAAGTTGTTAATCCTGACGTCGAGAACACTATTCATTGCGACTTGCCTACACTAGCAAGCTTCCAACACGTCCTCATTACGCACTTCCCAGCCACTCAATTCCGTCACTGCAATATCGTGTAAGATATAACCGACAAAAACGAACAGCTTCAAATCGTCACTGCTGAGCATAACCGTGCGCACAGAGCCGCGAAGGAAAATTTAAACAAGTCCTTTTCGAGACTACTATTTTCCAAAAAATGGCAGCCTGAAGAAGGAAGTGGTAGCTAATTGCAGGGTATCCACAACAAAGTACGACAGACACCCGAAAAAGCAAGCGCTCGGGGAAACGCCCATACCAGTTATACTGGCGAAATGGTGCACATCGACATATTTTCAACCGACAGGAAGCTGTTCCTGATGTGCGTTGACAAATTCTCTAAGTTTACATTGGGGAAACTTTTACATCCAGAACAATAGTGGACATCATAGGTCCCCTATTGTAGATAATTAAACTTTTTCCCAAACATCAAAACGATCTTTGCGATAATGAACCCCGCATTCAGCTTAGAGACAATCACATTAATGCTCAAGAACAACTACGGCATCGACATTGTGAATACGCCTCCGCTTCACAGCTTGTCCAATGGCCAAGTTGAACGGTTACACAGCACCTTGGCAGAAATAGCCAGATGCCTGAAGTTGGACAAAAGACATTTCTGAGCCCCACAATTTCGGGTAGATTTAAGTAATCGTAAGGAAAAGAAGTCACCCAATTGAGGGTAATAGATTTAGGGCAATGGAGCCCCCGTTAGTAGAATTAAAAGTTGTTATTAGTTATTGTAAGGCAATAACTTAATTAGAGAAAAGAAAACCTATAAGCCCCATAACATGTATTATAGGGTAGATAGGCTCGCTCACTAAAACGAGCGAACGGAGCAGTGAGCGCACGCAAAAGAGCGATGCAGGCACACACACACAAGGGCACACACAGAACGGTCCACGCAGCAACCGAAGAGAGCACACTTGAGCGCACTCAAGAGCGGCGTTCTCAACGCAGTATCCAAACACAAGCAAACGAGAGAGGGAACGCATACAGACATCCGAGCATGAGCCCACACACACAAGCGCATACTTGAGCGGCCCACGCAACAGCTGGACAGAGCGCACGCACATGAGCGAAATGAAGACCGGCGCTATCAACGCGAAACATCCACGCAAGAGCAGCAAGAGAGGGAAGACACACACAGCCATCCGCGCATGAGCGACCCACTCGCACTCGCACGCACACAGAAGCCAGCGCATAAGTCGACTGAGAGAGCGAGAGTAGGTCACTCAAACGGTAGTGTAGGCGCTCACGCACTCAAAACGAAAGGCAGAGGAAGCAACAGGGGCCTTTGAGTGAAACCGGCAAAATGCAGCTGAGCGCCGGAAGCAGATGAGCGTAAAAGGGCAGTCGAGCAGTGACCCTGAAAGGGAACAAAAGTGCAAGTGGAAAAGAAAAAGTGCCGAAAAGCGACGAGACGTGCAAGTGCCAACCAGGAACAGAGAAGTGCCAAGCCGAGAAGAAGAGGACAACGAGTTGCGACAGGACGAAGAGACAACCACGACACCAAGGAAGTCAACAGCAAAAGCCAAAACCAACAACAAGAAGAACACGAGAAGACACATATTAAGCCAACAGACAAACAACGTGAGCGAGCCACACCATGGCACAAAAAAGCGAAACGTAGACCTAGGAAAATTAGGTAAACAGTGTGCGGTGATAGGCAGGGTATAAAATTGTTAAATACGTGTTTAAGTAACAGAAGTAAAAAAAAAGGAAATAAAAGAAATGAAAACGAACCCAAAAGTGCAGTGTTTAATGATTGTTATGAGTGAAAAAAAGGCCAACGGTGCTTGGCCCCATGGAGTGAGGGCAAAAACCCCTCAAACTGGAGGCGCTCGCATACAGGGTGACTTTTATGTCGCCCAACCGTGGATATTAGCATTGGATTGGCTGGAGTTTTGTCTGCATGTTATTTAAGGCGAGTATAGGTGTGTGTAGAGGTGTGTAGGTGTGCAAAGTCGGCAATATCAGGGCAGGAGAGTAACACATGTCTGTGTGTTCTCACTGTGCTGAAGTTTTACTGGTGCGACGACGGTCAACACCCATCGCATACAGTGAAGCTTCCAGTACAGCTAGCCGTAGGGCGAAAGTCTTAAAGCTGACGGTCAACATCCCGGCCCTGAGACTCTCAAAATGTAAAGAGAACATTTGATATGCGGTATTTTCCCTGTTACTGGCTGCCGACGGACCACACCACTTTGCACCTCGCCCTCGAGTCGGCCTCGCCCCTTGAAAAGCCCTGCCCTTCCACCCTCATCACCCAAACATTACCGCCCCCTCGTCCAGGGTCTCAGCACCAATACACAAATGTCTTGTAACGGCAGCCGTGGCACGATTGAGCTCACCTCAGCCTAAGAACACTACCTTACAGGTGGCGCCCGAGCAGGGACCCTGAGACACTTCGGAGGATTCTATCTTA
>JAEIGD010000138.1:0-10000 GCA_018903425.1 Zaprionus nigranus
AGCTTTACTTACGGTAGTTGAATAGAAGATGGAGTAGTTGGTCGACCCTAGCCCGGCGATCTTATTGCCCGACGTAATCCAGGGCTCCTGGACTAGGCCATGTCGACGGACTCCTCCTTCAGGGTCAGGAGGAGCTCCGTCGACGCCAACTTGCTCTTATGCAGATTCAGCTGAAGGATCCTTAGCTTCATGGCTGTTTTCGGACTCCTTCAGCTTGGATGGGTTGGCTATGATAGTCAGGTCACCCTCCTCCTCCGCTTCGTCCTCTATATCGAGGCTATTGGCCGCGTCTGTCAGTGCCTCGAGATCTTTTTCGACCTCGCCGACCTCCAGCGTGTTGGCGTTAGTGTCGTTCGGGTGGCGCTTCTTGAGTCGTAGGTAGACGTTGCCTACTCCCCACGCCATCTTCCCGAACCTCGGGTACAGCAGATCCTCAGCCTCCTTATTGATCTGGAGCACCATTTGTTGGCCGTTGCCTTCCGGCTTTCCAACATGTTGTACCGTCCAGTCCGTGGTAGGCACGTCCGGATTCTGCCATCTGAACAGTTTGAGCGCCTGCTCCTTTGGTACAACCCTCGGGAAGAGTACCTTCGCTTTTGGTATTGATGGAATACATGTTCTATCAACTACCTCTAGCTTAGCACCCTCCCCAGAGGGCGTCCATCTTGGCCACAGTATCGGTGACCCACTTCAGGGTGAGGTCATCCTTGCAGCTTAGTATTTTGACCCCGCTAAGCCATCCCGCTCCATCGAAGGTGGTAGGCTGACACCCCGGCTCCTCCATTCGTCTGAATAGGGCGTCCAGCAGCTTCAGCTCTACCATCTTCCATTTATCGGGCGTTATTTTGCCTTGGGGGTGACTGCGATCAATGAGCGCGACGACTAGGTGCCGACGCGCCAAATCGCTCGCCGTCTCCCTTTTCGGCGGTGGTTTTTTGGGGGTCTTGTCTGTTTTCTGGCGCGGCCGTTTGCTCACGGGCAACATCCGCCTTGGCGTGGTCTTCGGACCTCTGCCTTTTTGTGAGCAGCAGCTCCTCGACTTTGTTGGCATAATTGCTCGAAGTGGCCTTCATCGCCATTTTGCCCTCAAAGTGTTTACGGCCCTCTTCAATCCGCTCTTCGGCCCACTCCAGCTTTTTCCTCTCCTCTGGGGTGAGTTCCTTGCTGCCAGCGAGCCGTGCTTTGATTTTGAGGGCCGCTTTGTACTGGGCTTTAGCTCTCAGGCCCCCTCCTTCGTCTTTTTGGGCCCTTTCCTACTAGGGGAGCTGGAACCCTTGACTGGGGAGCGCAAGAGGCTTTCTTCCACCTCAGCACTTATTTCGTTGCCTTGAGGGTCGCTGTCCGGAGTCTGCGTGGACTCTGCTACCGCGCCACATCTTGGCGTTTTTGGACGTTGTGGCAGTAGTTGTACAACTGTCCTGGCCTGCTCCAACCAGTACAGAGGTGTGACCGCTGGCGACACGCAGAGGGGTGTTCACCCCCCGTGCCCGCCGGTGGTAGCAGTCACGCCTTCCTCCGACGTTTGGGCTGACATCCCAGCCCGAGTTGCATCCTTCGAAGACTCCATCATGCTTCATGTTGGTTGATTTTATTCTTGGGATCCACCCCATAGCATTTTAAGCCTATCTGCCAGGCACCTCTGACCATGGCTTCGGACATAACAGCACCAGACTTTTTAGGGTCCGCATGTTGTTACGTCTTCGCCTCAGCTGGGCCATGCATTGGCCCGAGCAACAGGACAGTGTCTGATTCTGTAGTTTGAGTCAATACACAGCCCATTGCCCTCGTGGAGGGTTCAGTCAGAGGATTTTCGCCGGCCAATTATTACCTTTAAATATACATAAAAACCATTAATTATCCCTATTATGACCCTAAATTCCCGACGCCTCGTCACGCACCCCCTAATTTTATCCCCCCACCCCCACTTTTTATCCTAGAAAAACTCGTTAATTATACTAATTAGGACCCTAAATTGACCGATCTTGCCCAAAAAAACTATTAAATATGCAAATTACCTTCCTTAATTGACCGATCGTCACACCCCATTAATTTTTATTACCCCACTCCTTTTTGCACCAGAACCCACATTTCCTATCTACTGTTATAAAAACTATTTGACCAGATGTAGGTTTCAGTTTTTTTCAGAATCCTAAAAAATTTTATAGTTTTGTTAATATAAAGCGTAGGTCAGCGGTCTTTCCTTCTAAACTTTCGTTTGATACCGCTGAGGCGGACACAGATCAGGTCATGGCCGATATGTTTGCTAAGTTTTTTCAAACAACTTATTCTTATTCTACGCCAAGCATTCATTCTTATCCATATAGAGTACCAAGGTCAAATGGCATCTTTACACCGTTAGTGTTCGAAAGTTCACTTTTTAAGGATCTTAGCTTAGTTAAACCAGTCTTTTTACCAGATCCCGATGGTATTCCCCGCCTGTGTAGTTAGATATTGTGCCAACTCCTTATGTAAGCCATTGCTCAAACTATTTTCGCTGTGCTTAGACACTGCCTCCTTCATTATCCCTTTTCTCAAAAGGGCAGCAAGTCTGATGCAAGTAATTATAGTGGTATCTATTAATTATCGGCTATACCTAAATTCTCCTCACTTGCAACATTTGAGCAGATCCGTTATATCCCCTTTTCAACACGGATTCGTGAAACGTCGTTCTACCACGACAAATTAGCTTGAGCTGACATCCTTTGTGGTAAAGGATTTCAGAAAAATCTTCAGAGTGATGTCATTTATACTGATTTCAGTAAGGCATTTGACTCAGTCAACCATTCTCTTTTTTGCACATAAACTGAATATTTTCGGTTTCTCACCAAAACTTCTTAGTTGGATTGTGAGCTATTTGGGTGACACGACCCAACGAGTCCTCTTTAAGAATAATTTTTCTTACCCCGTTCATGCCACATCTGGTATTCCCCAGGGAAACCATTTAGGTCCCCTGCTTTTTACACTTTTCATCAATGGCCTCCCAACGGTCATACTTAGCTCCCGTGCTCTCATGTATGCTGATAATGTCAAGCTCTGTTTTTAATTTAGAGACGACTTCTGTCATTCACGCGTTCAATCTGACTTAGATTGTTTCTATTCTTTGTGTCGTGCAAATCTTCTTCATCTGAACAGCTCCAAATGCAAGCTGATGACATTCTCACGAGCCTGTCCAAAGTACGTATCTTTCTCGATTTGTAGTTGTAATTTGGAAAGAATTTCCACGGTTGATGATCTAGGTGTCCGTTTGGACCACAAACTCATGTTTTGCGTACATATATCATCAATGGTTAATAAAGGTATGGGTGTGGGTAATAAAGCTATAGGAGTTTGACGATCCTTAACTAACTAAGACTCTTTTTACCTCCCTTTTTTCGTCCAATTCTGGAGTACGGATCATGTGTCTGGAGTCTCAGTACACAGTTCACAAGGATCGCATTGAATCCGTACAGAAAAACTTTTTTAATTTTAGCCTTGCGAGGCCTTAACTGGGAGGTGAATTCAAGACTTCCTATCCGAGTAGACTTTACTAAATGTACGACGTTACTAAATCTGCCTTCCCTAGCCAATTGTACAATTATGCTTTGTGTTGTACTTATTAATAACCTTATATATGCAGACATAAATAGTAACGACTTTCTTAGTCGACTACACATCTCTGTCCCTGGTAGAATCACCCGTAATTATCTTTCTCTAAAACTTTCCAATTGTAGCTTGAATTATTCCCTGCATGAGCCTTTCAGGGTATTATGTTCGGACTATAATAAACTATATTACATTGTAGGTAACAACAATAATAATTCTGTATCTTGCTTAAAATCACAAATCCTTACCCACCTTTCTAGTAACAGTAGTACTTATTAACTAACTGTATTTTTAGAACATTCTAATCGCTATTTTGATTAGGCTTTGCTTACTAACACTAACTCTCCTGATATAATTTCGTTTTTTCTGGGTTTTCCCCAATCCTCTGCAAAAAATGTTGGATCGGCTCTTTTATTTTTGTATCCCAGTGTCAACTCAATTCAATTAATTTCATTTTTCTTTCTTTTTCTCATTGTTCAGATTTTACTTTTAAATTAAAATTATTAATTATAACTATAAATGTTTTTTAGTTTTTAAACAGTCGACTGACCTTAGTCCGACTATAAATACAGAAATAAATAAAAAAGTTCTTTTTCTTGACCGCTTCATCAATTTCAGTGGTCGAAACAGTTGCCTCAATCCCTTTGGGTACAATCTGTAGGCCCTTTGCGCTTTTTAGATGGTATTAGCTTAAATCTGTTGATGTTTGCTGGTGTTTTATTAGTCAGCATGTTAGCATGTAATTTTTTGACTTATTTTCTGTTTGTTGATTTTTATTATTTTGCGGTTTAAGTTTTCTTTTTATTGTTATGTCGCGATCCATTACAGTCTGTATGAACGCCGGGTCGAGGCGTTCTTGTTTACGTTTTGGTTTTCTGATAGCACAGCAGAACCTTTAAGTTGTGTTTTTGTTTTAATCGCTGGCTCAGGGAGAGTAAGTGACGAAATTGAACGAGCTGACAATACCGTTCCAGTTGTTGTTGTGATTGCAGTTGCAGTGGTTGTTATTGTCACGGTACTAGTTACCGTAAGTGTTTGCAGATTGCGGATTTTATGACGAAACTAGTAATGAGGATGAGCAAGAACGCGATCTTTCTTGAGTTGTTGGCAAAGATAAATTGGACGGGTTAAGGCTGATTAACCGCTCACTGTCTGCAGAAGTCGTGGAGACGTATGAAATATGTTTCGTTGTTTCGTTGCAATGAGAGCCGCCGATCGTCTTGCTCGCGTTGACGCTGAACGCGAGTGTCGTTCTGACTCATAGTGATTCCCCTTTTTTTTTTCTTTTTGGTCTTTTGTTTAAAGATGTAAAACTACTTGCTTATACTATTTCAAACACAAAATATATATCGGACCGATGGTGCATCGCACAGACCGTCTCTTTTCGCTTTCGATTTATTTATTAGTTTTATATTAATAACCATTCACTTCACTGAAATCAACCGATTTTATGCGGAGCTCGATAAAAACATGTCTTCACACGTCAGCTGTGAATTGAAGGTATACTGGTATAGTCTAATAGATCTTCGTGAAACTGTTCATTGTTGTTATTATCTTGATCAGCAATGTTATTGTAATCTAATAATCAACGTGGGATTTATTAATGGGTTAAAGGGCCTTACGAATTGTTGACTGGTATGAACATTTTCGCTTTTATTTGTGTTAGTATTGTTATTAGTGTTTAAGTTTAGTGGGTTTGTACCTTCTTGTTGGGCAATTTGTCTTAATTTTTGCCTCGCTAGGGCATGAACAACCTGTCAGGGAGTGTGCGTTAAATAGTATTTCTTATTGTAGTTGCCATTGCTTGTGAATAGACTAATGTGTTATTGTGGTTGTCTTCTACGGCTAACTTTTTAATAATAATTTTTGAGTTATCTTAAAATTGTTAACAAAATTGACGTAAATTACCTTTGTAGGCAGTGCAATACAAACGCATAAGTTCCTCCAGGGAAGTTTGAGTTTTTAACTCGACTATCAGTGCTTCTTTTAGGGTTGACCACTCGTTGTGAAATCTTAGTTGGCAGACCTTCTCGGCATCTTCGAGAACCTGTAGTTCAATGGCTCCATATATGATAGCCTTCTGAAGAGTATCGCTCATCGCGTATAAGTTGAACTGGTATTCAATTTTTCTAATAAACGAACTGATAATGCCATTTTTGATTAATTTTTTATAGAACGTTTGTTATGTAGCGGTCACACTTGTTTTGTTTAAGCGGTCTACTGTTATTGTTCACTTAACAGTTTGTGGGGTTGAACTTATGAAGCGGTCACACTTATTTTTTGTTTAAGCGGTCTACTGTTCTAGTTTACTTAATTGCTAGTTGGATTTAACTTATGTTGCGGTCACACTTGTATTTGTTTAAGCGGGTTACTGTTTATTAGAAGTACACTCAGCTGTTTTGTTTAATTAAGAGTAACTTATGTTGGGTTTACTACTCCTGCGAATTCTAAAGGGTCTGCATTGGCCGTCGTGATTCACTTGAGTTCTTTTGCGGATGATAATTAAGGACTTGCATAAATTTTATAGCTCATCAATAACTAATATCCTACCGGCTGCACCAATTAATTTCATTTAAATAAAAAAATATAATTTTCATTCTAGTTTTTATTTGATGGATTAATTTGTTGTTCATTACATTAGAATCAGTCATTAACTAACTGACAGAAGTATTCTTATGCACCAGCAAACATTAAAGTTATACAGTACTTTACATCTTAAGCTTCTTATCCTTTTGACTTTTGGTGACTTGAGAGAACTTTTATTATGTGGCTTTTAAAGAATGAAGATTTTCAAAAGATCGGTTTAAGTTTTTCATATGGAGAATGAATATGTCACTATATATACTTTATAAGTCCTTCCACGTATTCGTTTGTCTTTTATACACAAAGTTAGTATACCGTTTATGACCATTTTCAATTATCAAACACTTTAATTAATTGAACCCCAACTATTCTTACATTACGAAATCTGGCCTGGGACCAGGAAATAATTTTGTTACCATAACTAATTTTTTAGTATCTGCTTTTAATCTTGATCCAAATAGGCCCAGATTTTATACTCATTATATTTCATTAACATAATTTTATCATAAATTTAATTCATAACATTCCTAAGTAGAATAGAAAAAATATATCAATAATAATATTTACCTAAACAAATAAACTAGTCATGGGAGACAACGAAGAAAAGAAAGAGATTGATGAGGTAATTAATTAATTAATTAACTTAATTTAAAAAATATTTAATGTTTAAAAAATTTATTAGAGTGATAACCGTCCTGAATTTTTTTGGAATTATATATCAAAAACAATGCGCTTAAAGATGGAGAAGTGGACTAAAATGATTACGACTTCTGAATTTAGAGTAAGTTTTTAGTATTTTTTCTAAAACTTATTTTTAAGAACTAATCTCGACTGAAAATATTTAAAAAAAATGAATACTTACGTTATGGCAAAGGAAGGGCGACAATGGTCCTACACAAAATAAATTTTATAAGCAAATATCTGTCTTACTTATAAATAAGCGAAAACAAGTTTGGTTTGACTTTTTCTGTATTAGTTATGCAATGCGGCTTACAAAATTCTCTTTCCATTAATAATATATATCTAAAAAAGCCTGTCAGTGTATCAGTGTAACCGTGTATCTGTGTATCCGTTTACCCGTGTACCCATGTGTTCGTCTGTCCATCTGTTGCAACGCAAATTTGTATCAGTTTTAAAGGTATCCTTATAAAACTTGGTATCCTTATAAAGCATGCACATGCTTCATATTTCTGTACGCTGAATATAAGTCGGAGCGAGCCGAATCGCACTGATATATCGTATAGTTGCCATACTAACTATCGGCCAATTTTCGTTAATTTTTTAAGATATTGCAACCAAACACAACAACATCAGACTTGTTTTATATATGTAATTTATATAAAATAATTTTTTATCAAAATGGGAACATTATCATCTAGCTGATATAAGAAAATTACCGAAAAGAAGGAATTTGTATTGATTTTTCAAATAACTTATCAGCTCATCAATAATAAGATAAGTAATTAAGCTAGTATTTAAGAGAACACAAGAAGTGTCGTCATTTAATCTGTTAAGTTAAGACGATCGGAAAATGCCGACGGCGAATTCGGGGAGTGTGTTCGGACTGTGACCTCCTCTCACTTAAATCAGATTTAGTTTCGTTTGTGCACTGAAGGCAACTACATATACATATATTAAAAACCTTGAAACCGAACTCCGCGTCCTTTTATTTATATTGTAAATTCTTTTGTTCGTTCGATTTCTCTAAAAACTCTTAGATAATTTTCATTGGCGCCCGAGCAGGGATCCGAGATTCGGCGGTTTTTATTAATAATATTTTCGGCAGAATTTGGCTTCGCGCATCGTGTGTGAACATTAAGCAACAAAAAAGTGAACGTTTTGCTGGAGGTCGTCAACGTTGGAAACTTAAATGGAAGCTAGTCATCGCTCTTTGTCTATCGATTCTCTAGACAGCGTACAGGTATTCAGTATCAAAAATTGAGCCAGTCTTGTTGCTTGAAACGACGAAGTTGTCGAAAATAAATATAGGAGTACATTATCGCATGTACTAAGAGCTCAAATTTTGATACTTATTCTTTGAATATTGCATGCAAGCGGTGTACCTGCATATGTATTTACGTGTGTACGTGATTGCTTCTACACATATTGATTCATTTGTATTTACATTTAAACATATATATGTATGTATACATACGTACATATGTATACATAGATTGACATGAACAACTAACCCCAAAATATGATATTGCTCGTATGCAATTAGCAATAAAAGCGAAAGCTTTGCTTTTGCAGACAGAACAGAGTTAACGTGTAGATTAGAGCTTTTGGAAGGGTATATAGAGAAGGCAATGAATCTTGAAGCCGAATTAGACATTTTAAACCCTCTTAACGAACATAGAAAGCAATTGTGTGTCATCACAAAGGTATTATACCTAAAGTCAATAAAGTCACAGACAGAGATTAAACATAATTGCTCCGCAAGTTCGACCCAACGATCGCAGCTGCCGAAAATGCGTTTGTCAAAATTCAATGGCAAACATTCGGAGTACAGAAATTTTTATGTGCCTTTTCGAAAGCATAGTTCGCAATGACATTTCTCTAACTAACGTTAAGAAGTTCAATCACCTGGTGTCTTGTTTATCAGATGAAGCATTGGGGGTAGATAAGCCGCATCAGTTAACGGATTGTAACTAAATTAAGGCCATTGCCAGCCTCAAAGCAGTATATGACAATAAATGTTTTATATTCTTTGACACTGTTTCACAGTTATTCGACATACCTAGCATGACAAAACCATCTGCATCGAACTTGAGATCGATAATAGATACGGTGTCTGCTATATATGGTATGCGTCGTTGTCGTCGTTAGGGACCGATAGAGATATTGCTAACGCGATGATCATTCATATGGTCATGGCTAAGTTGACCATATTACCAAGTCTCGCCGTCTTGGGAAGATTGTGTTAGACAATGGTAGGTGTCGCAACAATCGTTAGCAAAAACAAGATATGCGTCTATTCAATCGCGTCTCAATTCACATGCCCTTTCCGTTGACTGTTGAGTTCTAAAAACTATTTCTACATCAAATTGGAAAATAGCCAATAATATTAATCTAGCAGATCCAGAGTTTAATAGGCCAGTTAAATTGGATATTCTTTTGGGGGCAGAATTGATTTACGAGTTATTATGTGTTGGACAAACAAAATTACGTTCCGAACTTCCCATTATACAAAAGACGCTGATGGGTTGGATAGTAGCGGGAAAATATACTGAACAAGTACCTCGTCGTCAGTTCAGTGGGTGTTCAGTAGCTCAAAACAATGATTGTTCTCTCGACTCCTTAGTCACCCGCTTCTGGGAATTGGATCAATGTCCAACTGAGACGAAGGCTGTTCGCCAAACAGCTTCACAACAACCATTACATTTAGGAAAGAATTGAAATTTATGGAAAAATCAGCAGTATTAGCACCTATGTTGCAATTGCTAAATCCATTCGTTGACAAAGTGGAAAATAATGGCCTGAAATTTGAACTCATTCGGGTAGGAGGTCGTTTGTTACACGGCCCTCTCTCTTATGAGGTTAAGTTTCCCTTTTACTGATAAAGGATTCCGCTTTTTGCGCAACTCTTTGTCAAACACTTGCACCTTAGGTATTACCATGCTGGTGCAAAGGTGCTAGTGAAAATTACCGAGTTCTAAAACTAGCGCAAAACTCGCATTGTGTCTGCAAAGATAGATAAGGTGCGCGCTGATATTGCTCGTATGCATTTAGCAATAAAAGCGAAAGCAACTTTTGCAGACAGAACAGAGTTAACGAGTAGATTAAGCTTTTGGAAGGGTATACAGAGGAGGCAATGAATCTTCAAGCCGAATTA
>JAEIGD010000138.1:22500-172586 GCA_018903425.1 Zaprionus nigranus
TGTCTGTCTGTCTGTCTGTCTGTCTGTCTTGTCTGTCTATCTGTCTGTCTGTCTGTCTGTCTGTCTGTTGTCTTGTCTGTCTGTCTGTCTGTCTGTCTGTCTGTCTTGTCTGTCTGCTGTCTGTCTGTCCGTTGTCTTGTCTGTCTGTCTGTCTGTCTGTCTGTCTGTCTGTCTGTCTGTCTGTCTGTCTTGTCTGTCTGTCTGTCTGTCTGTCTTGTCTGTCTGTCTGTCTGTCTGTCTGTCTGTCTTGTCTGTCTTGTCTGTCTGTCTGTCCTGTCTGTCTTGTCTGTCTTGTCTGTCTTGTCTGTCTGTCTGTCTGTCTGTCTGTCTGTCTGTCTATCTGTTGTCTGTCTGCCTGTCTTGTCTGTTGTCTGTCTGTCTGTCTTGTCTGTCTGTCTGTCTGTCTGTCTGTCTTGTCTTGTCTGTCTGTCTGTCTGTCTGTCTTGTCTGTCTGTCTGTCTGTCGTCTTGTCTGTCTGTCTGTCTTGTCTGTCTGTCTGTCTGTCTTTGTCTGTCTGTCTGTCTGTCTTGTCTGTCTGTCTGTCTTGTCTTGTCTGTTGTCTTGTCTGTCTGTCTGTCTGTCTGTCTTGTCTGCTGTCTGTCTGTCTGTCTGTCTTGTCTGTCTTCTTTCTGTCTGTCTGTCTGTCTGTCTGTCTGTCTTGTGTCTGTCTTTGTCTTTGTCTTGTCTTCTGTCTGTCTGTCTGTCTGTCTGTCTGCTTTCTTGTCTGTCTTCTGTCTTTGTCTGTCTGTCTTGTCTGTCTGTTGTCTGTTTGTCTTGTCTTTGTCTGTCTTTGTCTTTGTTCTGTCTGTTTGTCTGCTGTCTGTCATGTCTGTTTGTCTTGTCTTTGTCTGTCTTTGTCTGTTGCCGTCTGTCCGTCTTGTCTTTCTGTCTTTCTTCTTGTCTTCTTGTCTGTCTGTCTGCTTTGTCTTGTCTGTCTGTCTTGTCTGCCTTTGTCCTGTTCTTGTTCTGTCTTTGTCTGTCTTGTCTGTCTTTGTCTTGTCTGTTTGTCTTTTCTTTGTCTTTCTGTCTTGTCTTCTTGTCTTTGCCTTCTGTCTTGTCTGTCTTGTCTTTGTCTTGTCTTGTTTTTGTTTTGTCTTTTCTTGTCTGTTCTTGTTCTTGTCTTGTCTTTGTCTTGTTTTTTGTCTTTGTCTTGTCTTTGTCTTGTCTGTCTTGTTCTTGTCTTGTTTGTCTTGTTGTCTTGTCTGTCTTGTCTGTCTTGTCTTTCTTGTCTGTTTGTCTTTGTCTTGTTTGTCTGTTTGTCTTTGTCTTGTCTTTGTCTTTTTTTGTCTTTGTTCTTGTCTTTTCTGTCGCTTGTCCGTCTGCTTGTCTTGTCTTGTCTTGTCTTTTTGTCTTGTCTTGTCTTGCTTTGTCTTTTGTCTTTGTCTCTTGTCATTTTGTCCTTCTCTTTGTCTTTGTCTTGTTTGTCTGTCTTGTCTTTGTCTTTTCTTTGTCTTTTCTTTTTGTCTTTGTTTTGTCTTGTCTTTGTCTTTTGTCTTTTGTCTTGTCCTTGTCTTTGTCTTTTGTCTTGTCTTTGTCTTTGTTTTTGTTCTTGTCTTGTCTTGTTTTGTCTTGTCTTTGTCTTGTTCTTGTCTTGTTTGTCTTGTTTTTGTTTTGTCTTGTCTTGTCTTGTTTTGTCTTTTGTGTCTTTGTTTTGTCTTGTCTTTGTCTTTGTCTTGTTTTGTCCCTTGTTTTGTCTTTGTCTTTTCTTGTTTGTTCTTGTCTTGTCTTTGTCCTTGTCTTTGTCTTTGTCTTTTTCCTTTCTTGTTTCTTTGTTTTGTCTTTGCTTGTCTTTGTTTTGTCTTTTGTTCTTTTGTTTTGTCTTGTTTTTGTCTTTGTTTTGTTCTTTGTTCTTAGATTTGTCTTTGTTTTGTTCTTTTTGTTTTGTTTTGTCTTTGTCTTTGTCTTTCGTTTTGTTCTTGTCTTTGTTGTCTTGTCTGTTCCTTTGTCCTTTGTCTTTTGTCTTTTGTCTTTGTCTTTGTCTTTGTCTTTTGTCTTTTGTGTTTTGTCTTTTGTCTTTTTTGTCTTTGTCTTTTGGTTGTCTTGTTTTTGTTTGTTTTGTCTTTCTTTTGTTTGTTCTTGTCTTGTCTTGTTCTTTGTTCTTTGTCCTTGTTCTTGTTCTTTAGTTTTTGTTCTTTTCTTTTTGTCTTTGTTCTTTTGTCTTGTCTTGTTTTTGTTCTTGTCTTTGTTCTTCTTTTTGTTTTTGTTCTTGTCTTTTTGTGTGTCTTGTTTTTGTCTTTGTTCTTTGTCTTTGTCTTTGTCTTTTTTGTCTTGTTTTTGTTTTTTCTTTTGTCTTTGTTCTTTGTCTCTTGTCTTGTTCTTGTTTTGTCTTTGTCTTTGTCTTTTTGTTTTTGTCTTTGTTCTGTCTTTGTTCTTTGTCTTTTGTTTTTGTCTTTTTTGTTTGTTCTTGTCTTTCTTGTTCTTTTGTTTTTTGTCTTTGTTCTTTGTTCTTTGTTTCTTTTTCTTTTCTTGTTTTTGTTCTTGTCTTTGTCTTGTCTTTTGTTCTTTTCTTTGTTCTTGTTTCTTCTATTCTTGTTCTTGTTTGTCTTTCTTGTTCTTTCTTTGTCCTTGTCTTGTCTTTGTTCTTTGTTCTTGTTTTTGTTTTGTCTTTTTTTTGTTCTTTGTCTTTTGTCTTTTTGTTCTTTGTTTTTGTTCTTTTGTTGTTTTTTTTGTCTTTGTTCTTGTTCTTTGTCTTTTGTCTTTGTCTTTTGTTCTTTCTTTTTTTGTTTTTGTCTTTGTTCTTTGTCTTTGTTTGTCTTTGTTCTTTGTTCTTTGTTCTTTGTTCTTTTTGTCTTTGTTCTTTGTCTTTGTCTTTTGTTCTTTGTCTTTGTTCTTGTTCTTTGTTTTTGTTTTTGTTCTTTTGTCTTTGTTTTTGTTCTTTTCTTTGTTCTTGTCTTTGTCTTTGTGTTTTGTTTTTGTTCTTTTGTCTTTGTTCTTTCTTTGTCTTTGTTCTTTGTTCTTTGTCTTTTCTTTTCTTTTTTCTTTGTTCTTTGTCTTTGTCTTTGTTCTTGTCTTTGTCTTTCTTTTGTTTTTGTTCTTTCTTTGTCTTTTTGTTTTGTCTTTGTCTTTGTTTTTTGTTCTTGTTCTTTGTTCTTGTCCTTTCTTGTTCTTTGTTTTTTGTCTTTCTTTTCTTTTCTTGTCTTTGTTCTTTGTCTTTGTTCTTTGTTCTTGTCTTTGTCTTTGTTCTTTGTCTTTGTTTTTCTTTGTCTTTTTGTCTTTTCTTTTCTTTGTCTTTGTTCTTTGTCTTTGTTCTTGTCTTGTCTTTTGTCTTGTCTTGTTTTGTCTTTTTTTGTTTTGTCTTTGTCTTTTGTTCTTTGTCTTTGTTCTTTGTTTTTGTCTTTGTTCTTGTTTTCTTGTTCTTGCTTTTTTTTGTCTTGTTTTTGTTGTTTTGTCTTTGTTCTTTGTTCTTTTTTTCTTTGTTCTTGTCTTTGTTTTTCTTGTTTTTGTTCTTTGTTCTTTTTTTTTGTTTTTGTCTTTGTTGTTTTGTTTTGTCTTTGTCTTTGTCTTTGTCTGTCTTGTCTTTCTTTTGTTTTGTCTTTCTTTGTCTTTTGTCTTTGTCTGTTTTGTTTTGTTCTTTTGTCTTTGTCTTGTCTTTTTTTCTTTGTCTTTTTGTTTTGTCTTTTCTTGTCTTTGTTCTTGTCTTTCTTTTTTGTTTTTTGTCTTTGTCTTGTTCTTTGTCTGTCTTGTTCTTGTCTTTGTTCTTGTTCTTTGTTTTGTCTTTGCTTGTTCTGTTCTTGTCTTGTCTTTTTCTTTTCTTTTTTTCTTTGTTTTGTCTTTGTCTTGTCTTTTGTTTTGTCTTCTTGTTCTGTTTTTGTTCTTTTGTCTTGTCTTTGTCTTTTGTCTTTTTGTTCTTTGTTTTTTTGTCTTTTCTTTGTTCTTTTTTGTCTTTTTTGTTATTCTTTGTCTTGTCTTTGTTTTGTTTTGTCTTTGTCTTGTTTTTTGTTTTGTCTTTGTCTTTTTCTTGTCTTTGTCTTTTGTTCTTCTTTGTTTTGTCTTTTCTTTGTCTTTTTGTTTTTTGTTTTGTGTCTTGTTCTTTGTTTTGTTCTTTTGTTCTTTGTTCTTTGTTCTTCTTTGTTTTGTTCTTTGTCTTTGTCTTTGTCTTGTTCGTCTGTTCTTTTCTTGTCTCTTGTTCTTTTTTTCTTGTTTTTGTTTTGTTCTTTGTCTTTTCTTGTTTTGTTTGTCTTTCTTTGTTTTGTCTTTCTTTTTTGTCTTTGTCTTTCTGTTGTCTTGTCTTTTTGTCTTTGTTTTTGTTTTGTTCTTTGTTCTTGTCTTTTTCTTTGTTTTGTTCTTGTTCTTTTGTTTTGTTCTTTTTGTTCTTTGTCTTTTCTTTGTCTTTGTTCTTTTGCTTTGTCTTGTTTGTTTGTCTTTGTCTTTGTCTTTGTTTTTTGTTCTTGTTCTTTGTTCTTGTTCTTGTTTTGTTTTGTTTTGTCTTTTGTTTTGTTTTTTGTCTTTTGTCTTTTTCTTTCTTGTTCTTTGTTTTGTTCTTGTTCTTGTTTTTCTTGTCTTTTTTGTCTTTTGTTCTTTGTTTTTTTTTGTTTTGTTTTGTCTTTGTTTTGTTCTTTGTTCTTTGTTTTTTGTTCTTTGTTCTTTGTTCTTTTGTTTTTTTTTTGTCTTTGTTCTTGTCTTGTTTTTTGTCTTTGTTTTTTTTTTTGTTTTGTTTTGTCTTGTTTTTTGTCTTTTTGTTCTTTTTTTTGTCTTTGTCTTTGTCTTCTTTTGTTTTTGTTTTTGTTTGTTTTTTGTCTTTGTTTTTGTCTTTGTCTTTTCTTTGTTTTGTTCTTTTGTGTCTTTTGTTTTTGTCTTTTTCTTTTTTTGTTTTTCTTTTTTCTTTTGTTCTTTGTCTTTGTTTTTGTTCTTTTTTTGTTTGTTTTTTCTTTGTTTTTTTGTTCTTTTTTTGTCTTTTGTTTTGTCTTTTTGTTTTTGTCTTGTTTTTGTTTTGTCTTTGTCTTTTCTTTGTTTCTTGTTCTTGTTTTGTCTTGTTTTTCTTTCTTTTGTGTTTTTTTTGTCTTTTTGTTTTGTCTTTGTCTTTTCTTTGTTCTTTGTCTTTTGTCTTTGTCTTTTTTCTTTTTTGTTTTGTCTTTGTCTTTTGTCTTTTGTCTTGTTTTTCTTTGTTTTGTTCTTTTGTCTTTGTTCTTGTCTTTGTTTTTTGTCTTGTC
The DNA here is from genome assembly GCA_018903425.1 of Zaprionus nigranus. Lineage (NCBI taxonomy): Eukaryota > Metazoa > Arthropoda > Insecta > Diptera > Drosophilidae > Zaprionus > Zaprionus nigranus. The sequence continues at coordinate 27,651 of JAEIGD010000138.1, forward strand.
TTTGTCTTTGTCTTTGTCTTTTGTCCTTCTTTTGTCTTTGTTCTTTCTTGTTTGTTCTTTTGTCTTTGTTCTTGTTTTTTGTTCTTTTGTCTTTTCTTGTTTTTGTCTTTGTTCTTGTCTTTTTGTTTTGTTTTTCTTTGTTTTTCTTTGTCTTTGTCTTTTGTTCTTTGTCTTTGTCTTGTTCTTTTGTTCTTTTGTTGTTTTTCTTGTCTTTGTCTTTGTCTTTTTTGTTTTGTTCTTGTTTGTCTTTTGTTGTCTGTTTTTGTTTGTTCTTGTTTTGTTGTCTTTGTCTGTCTTTTTCTTTCTTTGTCTTTGTTTTGTCTTTTTTGTCTTTTGTTTTGTCTTTGTTCTTTTCTGTTTGTTCTTTGTCTTTGTTGTTTTGTCTTTGTCGTTTGTTCTTGTTCTTTTGTTTTTGTTTTGTTTTGTCTTTGTTCTTTGTCTGTCTTTTTCTTTGTTTTGTTTTTTTGTCTTTTGTTTTTTTGTCTTTTGTTCTTTGTCTTTGTTTGTCTTTGTTTTGTCCTTTGTCTTTGTTCTTTGCTTTGTTCTTGTCTGTCTTTTGTTCTTTGTTCTTGTCTTTGTCGTCTGTTTTTTGTCTTTTTGTCTTTTTTTGTTCTTCTTTGTTCTTGTCTGTTCTTGTTTTGCTGTTTGTTCTTTGTTTTTCTTTGTCGTTTTTTGTCTCTTGTCTTTGTTTTGTTTGTCTTTGTTCTTTTTTGTCTTGTCTTTGTTTTGTTTTGTTTTTCTTTGTTCTTTGTCTTTGTCTCGCTTTTGTCATCTTTGTTTTGTTCTTTTGTCTTTTTGTTTTTTGTTTTGTTTTGTCTTTTGTTCTTTTTGTTCTTGTCTTTGTTTTGTTCTTTCTTGTTTTGTTCTTTGTTTTTGTCTGTTTTGTTTTGTCTTTGTCTTTGTTCTTTGTTTTTCTTGTCTTTGTCTTTTTTGTTCTTTTCTTGTCTTTGTCTTTGTTTTTTCTTTGTCTTGTTTTGTTCTTTTGTTTTGTCTTGTTCTTTCTTTCTTTTGTTCTTTTTGTCTCTTTGTCTTTTTGCCTTTGTTTTTGTTTTCTTTGTCTTTGTTCTTTGTCTTGTCTTGTTCTTTTTCTTTCTTTATTTTTTGTCTTTGTTCTTTTGTTTTTTTGTCTTTTGTTTTTTTTGTCTTTGTTTTTTGTTTTTTGTTCTTTGTTCTTGTTTTTTTCTTTGTCTTTTGTCTTTGTTTGTCTTTTTTGTTCTTTGTTTTTGTTTTGTCTTTTGTTTTTGTCTTTGTCTTTTTGTTTGTCTTTGTTCTTTGTTCTTTTTTTGTTGTTTTTCTTTGTCTGCTTGTCTGTTCTTGTTCTTTTGTCTTTTTTTTTTTGTTCTTGTTCTTGTTTGTTTTGTTTTGTTTTGTTCTTTTGTCTTTGTCTTTTGTTTTTGTCTTTGTTCTTTGTTCTTTGTTTTTCTTTGTCTTTGTCTTTGTCTTTTCTTTTGTCTTTGTCCTTTGTTTTTGTCTTTGTCTTTTTTTTGTTTTTGTTCTTTGTTCTTTGTCTTTGTTCTTTGTCTTTGTCTTTTGTTCTTGTGTCTTTGTCTTTGTTCTTTGTTTTTTGTCTTTTTCTTGTTTTTTGTTTTTTTTTGTCTTTGTTTTTGTTTTTGTTTTGTCTTTTGTTTTTTTGTTCTTTGTCTTTGTTCTTGTTCTTTCTTTTGTTCTTTGCTTTTGTTCTTTTGTTCTTTGTCTTTTGTTTTTGTCTCTTTTGTTCTTGTTCTTGTTCTCTTTTGTCTTTGTTTTTTTTTTTGTCTTTGTTCTTGTCTTTGTTCTTTGTTCTTGTTTTGTTCTTGTCTTCGTTCTTTGCCCGTTTTCCTTTGTCCTTTGTTTTGTTCTTTTCTTTGTCTTTTTCTTTGTCTTTTCTTCTTTTGTCTTTTTTTTGTTTTTCTTTTCTTTTTCTTTCTTTGTTCTTTGTTTTTGTCTTGTTCTTTGTCTTTTTCTTTGTTTCGTTTTGTTTTGCCTTTGTCTTTTTTGGGCCTTTGTTTTATTTTTGTTCTTTGTCTTTGTCTTTTGTTCTTTGTTTTTTGTTTTTGTTCTTTTTGTTCTTTGTCTTTTGTCTCTTTTTGTTTTTGTCTTGTCTTTGTTTTTCTTTGTTCTTGTCTTTTTGTCTTTTGTTCTTTGTTTTTTTTTTTTTTGTCTTTGTCTTTGTCTTTGTCTTTTTTTCTTTTTTGTTTTGTTTTTGTTTTTGTCTTTTGTTTTTTTTGTCTTTTTTTTTTTTGTTTTGTTCTTTGTTTTGTTATTTTTTGTTTTGTCTTTATTTTTGTTTTGTTTTGTCTTTTGCTTTGTTTTTTCTTTGTTTTTGTTTTGTCTTTGTCCTTTTTGTCTCTTTCTTTGTCTCTTTTGTTTTTGTCTTTGTTTTTGTTCTTTGTGGGTGTTTTTTTTTGCTTTTGTCTTTTTTTGTCTTTGTCTTTTGTTTTGTCTTTGTTCTTTTGTCTTTTTTTTTGCCTTTGTTTTTTTTTTCTTGTTTTGTTCTTTTGTCTTTTCTTGTTTTGTCTTTTTTGTCTTTTCTTTCTTGTTCTTTGTTTTTTTCTTGTCTTTTTTTTCTTTGTTCTTTGGTTCTTTGTCTTTTGTTTTTGTTTTGTTCTTTTGGTCTTTGTTCTTTTTCCTTTTGTTTTTGTCTTTTTGTTCTTTGTCTTTTTTCTTTTCTTTTCTTTGTCTTTTGTTTCTTTTGTCTTTGTCTTTTGTTCTTTTTTCTTGTCTTTGTTCTTTGTTTTTGTCTTTGTTTTGTTCTTATTTTTGTTCTATTTTTTTGTTGTTCTTGTTCTTTGTCTTTGTCTTTGGTTTTTGGTCTTTTTGTTTTTCTTTTGTCTTTGTTTTGTTTTGTCTTTTTCTTTTTTTTCTTTTTTTGCCCTTTTCTTGTCGTTTTTTCTTTTCTTTTTTCTTTGTTCTTGCTTTTGTTCTTGTTTTGGGTCTTCCTTTGTCTTTGTTCTTTGTCTTTGTTCTTTTGTCTTGTTTTGTTTTTTTTTGTTCTTTGCTTTGTTCTTTTTTTTGTTCTTTGTTCTTTGTTTTGTCTTTTCTTTTTTGTTTTTCTTGTTTTTCTTTTTGTTTTCTTGTCTTTTTTGTCTATTTTTGTCTTTGTTTTTTTTTGTCTTTGTTCTTTGTTTTTTGTTTTTTTTGTTTTGTTCTTTTGTCTTTTTCTTTTGTTTGTTTTGCTTTTGTTTTTTTGTTTTGTTCTTTTGTCTTTGTCTTTGTCTTTTTTGTCTTTTTTCTTTTTTCTTTTGTTCTTTGTTCTTCTTGTCCTTTGTCTTTGGTTTGTTCTTTTTGTTTTTTCTTTTTTTTGTCCTTTTTTCTTTGTTCTTGTCTTTGTCTTTGTTTCTTCTTTGTCTTTTTGTTCTTTCTTTGTCGCCTTGTTTTTGCCTTTTTTCTTTGTTCTTTGTCTTTTTCTTTTGTTTTTGTTTTGTTTTTGCTTTGTTTTTCTTTCTTTTTGTCTCTTTGTTCTTTTTTGTTTTTTCTTTTTCTTTGCCTTTGCTTTTGTTTTTGTTCTTTTGTTCTTTGTTTTTGTCTTTGTCTTTCTCGTTCTGTCCTTGCCCTTTTTTTTTTTTTTCTTTGTCTTGTCTTTTTCCCTTGTTTTTGTCTTTCTTTTTTCTTTTTTTTTTTTCTTTGTCTTTTTTCTTTTTTCTTTGTCTTTGTCTTTGTCTTGTTCTTTGGTTTTTGTTCTTTTGTCTTTTCTTTTTGTTTTGTCTTGTTCTTTTTTTCTTGTCTTTGTTGTCTTTGTCTTTGTTCTTTTCTCCTTTTTTGTCTTTGTCTTTGTCTTTGTCTCGCTTTTTGTTTTGTCTTTGTTTTGTTTTGTCTTTGTTTTTGTTTTTTTGTCTTGCTTTTTTTTTTCTTTGTTTTTGTTCTTTTTCTTTTTTTTGTCTTTGTCTTTTGCTCTTTGTCCTTGTCTTGTCTTTGCTTTGTTCTTTTTTTTTGTCTTTTTCTTGTTCTTTGTCTTTGCTTTGTTCTTTGTTTTGTTTTGTTTTTTTTGTTTGTCTTGTTCTTTGCTTTGTTCTTGTCTTTTTCCTTTGTCCCGCCTTTGCCCTTTGCTTTTCTTTGTCTTTGCCTTTGTTCTTGTTCTTTGTCCTTGCTCTTGTCTTTTCTTGTCCTTGTCTTTTTGTCTTTGTCTTTGTCTTTGTCTTTGTCCTTTTGTTCTTTGTTCTTTTGTTCTTTGTCCCTTTGTCCTTTGTCTTTTTTTGTTTTTTGCTTCTTTGTTTTTGTTTGTCTTTGTTTTGTTCTTTGTCTTTTTTTGTTCTTTTTGTTTTTGTTCTTTTTTGTTTTGTCTCTTTTGTTCTTTTTTTTCTTTTTTGTCTTTGTTCTTGGTTTTTGTTTTTGTCTTTTTTGTTGTTTTTTTCTTGTTTTGTTTTGTCTTTTTCTTTGTTTTTGCCCTTGTTCTTTGTTTTTGTTCTTTGTTTTGTTTTTTTCTTTTCTTGTTTTTGTTTTGTCTTTGTTCTTTGTCTTTGTCTTTTGTTTTTTCTTTGTTCTTTGTCTTTGTTCTTGTTCTTTTTTTTTTTGTCTTTGCTTTTTTGTCCTTTTGTTTTGTTCTTTTTTGTTTTGCCTTTGTTTTGTTTTGTCTTTTTTTCTTTGTTTTTTTCTTTTGTTTGTCTTGTTCTTGTCTTTGTTTCTTGTTCGTTTTTGTTTGTTCTTGTTCTTTTTGTTCTTGTTTTGTTCTTTTCTTGTTTCTTCTTTTTTGTCTTTGTCTTTTTCTTTTTTGTCTTTGTTCTTTTGTCTTTGCTTGTCTTTGTTTTTTTGTTTTTTGTCTTGTTCTTGTTTTTTTGTCTTTTTTTGCTTCCTTTGTCTTTTCTTGTCTTTTGTTTTGTTCTTTGTCTTTGTTCTTGTTTTGTCCTTTGTCTTTTGTTTTGTCTTTTTTTTGGTCCTTTGTCTTTGTTTTTGTCTTTGTTCTTTGTCTTTTGTCTTTGTCTTTGTTCTTTGTCTTTGTTCTTTGTTCTTTTGTCTTGTTTTTGTTTTGTCTTGTCTTTGTCTTTTGTTTTGTTCTTGTTTTTTTTTTTTGTCTTTGTTCTCTTTTTTTTGTCTTTGTTCTTTTGTTCTTTGTCTTTGTTTTGTTCTTTGTTTTGTCTTTGTCTTTGTTTTGTTCTTTTTTTGTTTTGTTTTGTCTTTGTTTTTTGTCTTTGTTCTTGTCTTTTTTTTTCTTTTGTTTTGTCTTTTTTTTTGTTCTTTTTCTTTGTTTTGTTTTGTTCTTTGTCTCTTGTCTTGCCTTTGTTCTTGCTTTGTCTTTGTTCTTTTGCCTTTTGTTCTTTGTCTTTGTTTTGTCTTTGTTCCTTTTTGTTCTTTTCTTTTCTTTTGTCTTTGTTCTTTATTCTTGTCTTTGTTTTGTTCTTTGGTCTTCTTTGTTTTTGTTCTTTGTCTTTGTTTTGTTTTTTTTTTTGCTTCTTGTCTTTGTTTGTTCTTTTCTTTGTTTTGTTTTTGTTTTGTCTTTTTGTCCTTTGTTCTTGTTTTTGTCTTGTCTTTGTTCTTTTTTTGTTCTTTGTTCTTGTTTTGTCCCCTTTGTTTTTCTTTCTTTGTTTTTGTCCTTGTCTTTGCCCTTTTTTGTCTTTGTCCTTGTCCTTGTTCTTTTTGTTCTTTGTTCTTTGTCTTTGGTTGTCTTCTTTGTTCTTGTCTCGTCTTTGTTCTTTGTTTTTTTTCTTTTGTTTCTTTTGTTTCTTGGTCTTTCTTTGGTCGTCTTTTTTTTGTCTCTTAGCCTTTGTCTCTTTGTTCTGTTTTTGTTTTTGTCTTTTTCTTTGTTCTTTGTTTTTTGTTTTGTCCCTTTTGCCTTTGTTTTTGTCTTTTCTTTTTCTTCTTGTCTTTGTTCTTGTTTTTTGCCCTTGGTCTTTGTTTTTCTTTGTTTTTGGGGTCCTTGGGTTTTTTGTTCTTTTGTTGTTCTTTGCTTTTGTCTTTTTTCTTTTGTTTTTGTTTTCTTTGTTTTGTCTTTCTTGTTACTTTGTTCTTTGTTTTTGTTCTTCTTTTCTTTGTCTTTTTTTGTCTTGTTCTTTTTTTTGTCCTTGTTCTTTGTTTTGTCTTTCTTTTCCTTGTCTTGTCTTTGTTCTTTGTCTTTTTGTCCCTTTGTCTTGTCTTGTTCTTTGCCTTTGTTTTCTTGTTTTTGTCTTTGTCCTTTTGTCTTGTTTTGTTTTGTTCTTTTCTTTGTCTTTGTCTTGTTTTGTCTTTGTCTTTGTTTTGTCTTTTTCTTTTTTTTGTTCTTGTTCTTGTTTTTATTCTTTGTCTTTGTTCTTTGTTCTTTGCTTTTGTCTTGTTCTTTGTTTTGTTTTTGTTTTGTCTGTTTGTCTTTGTTTTGTTCTTTTTTTGTCTTTGTTTTTGTCTTTTGTCTTTGTTCTTCTTTGTTTTTCTTTGTCTTTTTGTTTTGTTTTTTTTTTTGTCTTTTTGTTTGTTTTGTTCTTTTTTGTCTTTGTTCTTGTCTTTGTTTTTGTTTTTCTTTTCTTTTTGTCTTTGTTCTTTGTTCTTGTCTTTTGTCTTTGTTTTGCCTTTGTTCTTTGTTCTTCTTTCTTTTGTTTTTTTGTCTTTGTTTTTGTTCTTGTCTTTGTCTCTTGTCTTTCTTTGTTCTTGTCTTTTTTTATTTTTTTTTCTTGTTCTTTGTCTTTCTTCTTTGTTCTTTGTTTTGTCTTTGTTTTGTCCTTTTGTTCTTTGTTCTTTTCTTTTTGTCTTTGTTTTGTTTTTGTTCTTGTTTTGTTCTTGTTTTTGTTTTGTTCTTGTCTTTGTTTTTGTTCTTTTTTTCTTTTCTTGGCTTTTGTTCTTGTCTTGTTCTTTGTCCTTGTTCTTTTTTTTGTTCTTTGTCTTTTTTTGTTCTTTGTCTTTGTTCTTTGTCTTTGTTCTCTTGTCTTTTTCTTCTTCTTTTGTTTTTCTTTGTTTTGTTCTTTGTTTTGTTCTTTGTTTCGTTTTTTTCTTTGTTCTTGTCTTTGTCTTTGTTCTTGTCTTTGTCTTTGTTCTTGTTTTTTCTTTGTCTTTCTTTGTCTTGTCTTTTCTTTTTTTTCTTTTGTTCTTTGTTCCTTTGTCTCTTTGTTTTTTCTTTTCTTGTCTTTGTTTTTGTTTTTGTCTTCTTTTTTTGGGCTTTTGTTCTTTTCTTGTCTTGTTTTTTGTCTTTTTTTGTTTCTTGTTTTGTCTTTGGTCTTTTTTTGTCTTTGTTCTTTGTTTTGTCTTTTTGTCTTTTCTTTTCTTTTGTCTTTTGTTCTTGTCTTTGTTCTTTTGTTTTGTCTTGTCTTTTCTTTGTTTTGTTTTTTTGTTTTGTTTTTGTTTTTGTTTTGTCTTTTTTGTTTTGTTCTTTTGTTTGTCTTGTTCTTTGTTTTTGTTCTTGTCTTTGTTCTTGTCTCTTGTCTTTTTTTGTTCTTTGTTTTGTTCTTGTCTTTTTCTTGTTTTGCCTTTGTTCTTTTGTTCTTTGCTTTTCTTTGTTCTTTTTTCTTTGTTCTTTGTTGTTCTTGTCTTTGTTCTTTGTTTTGTTTTTTGTCTTGTTTGTCTTTTCTTTGTTTTTGTTTTTTTTTGTCTTGTCTTTGTCTTGTTTTTTTGTTTTTGTTCTTGGTCTTGTCTTTGTCGTCTTTGTTTTGTTCTTTTTGTTCTTTTGTTTTTTTGTTTTGTCTTTGTTTTGTTCTTTTCTTTGTTTTGTTTTTGTCTTGTTTTGTTCTTTGTTTTTGTCTTTTGTCTTTGTTCTTGTCTTTGGTTTTTAGTCTTTGTTTTGTCTCTTGTTTTTTTTTTTCTTTGTTTTTTGTTTTTTCTTTGTTTTTGTCTTTGCTTTTTTTTTTGTTTTGTCTTCTTGTTTTGTCTTTGTTCTTTTGTTCTTGTTCTTTTTTGTTTTTGTCTTTGTTCTTTATTTTTGTCTTGTTTTGTTTTGTTTTTTATTTTTTTTCTTGTTCGTTTTGTTTGTCTTTTCTTTTTTGTTCTTGTCTTTTTTGTCTCTTTTTCTTTCTTTGTTCTTTTCTTGTTCTTTTTGTTTTGTTCTTTGTTCTTTTCTTTGTTCTTGTTCTTTGTCCTTTGTCTTTGTTCTTGTCTTTCTTTGTTCTTTTTGTTTTGTTCTTTGTTTTTGCTTTTGTTTTTGTTTTGTCTTTGTTTTGTCTTTGTCTTTGTCTTTGTTCTTTTGTTTTTGTCTTTTGTTTTTTTCTTTGTTCTTGTCTTTGTTCTTTGTTCTTTTTCTTTTTTTTGTCTTTTGTTTTGTTTTTTCTTTTTTTGTCTTTTGTTTTGTTCTTGTTTTTTGTTCTTTGTTTTTTGTTTTCTTGTTTTGTCTTTGTTCTTGTCTTTGTTCTTTGTCTTTTTTGTCTTGTCTTGTTTTGTCTTGTCTTTGTTCTTTTCTTTGTTCTTTTTTTTGTCTTTGTTTTTGTCTTTGTCTTTTTTTTTCTTTGTTCTTTGTCCTTGTCTTTGTCTTTTTCTTTGTTCTTTGTTTTGTTCTTTTTTTTGTTCTTTGTCTTTGTTCTTTTCTTGTTTTGTTCTTTGTCTTTTCTTGTCTTTGTTCTTGTTTTTGTTTTTGTCTTTGTTTTTTTGTCTTGTCTTTGTCTTTGTCTTGTTTCGTTCGTTTTTTCTTTGTCTTTATTCTTTGTTTCCTTGTTTCTTTTGTCTCCTCGTCTTTGTTTTGTCTTTGTCTTTTGTTCTTTTCTTTGTTCTTTGTCTTGATTCTTGTCTTTGTTCTTTGTCTTTTCTTTTGGGTCTTTAGTTCTTTTTTTGTCTTTGTTCTTTTTTCTTTTGTCTTCTTGTTCTTTGTCTTTTGTTTTGTTTTTGTTCTTTTGTCTTTGTCTTTGTCTTTTGTTCTTTGTCTTGTCTTTTGTTCTTTGTTCTTTTGTCTTTGTTTTTTTTTGTTTTGTTCTTTGTTTTGTTTTTGTTTTTTTTCTTTGTCTTTGTCTTTTTTTTTCTTTTTTTTTCTTTTGTTCTTTGTTCTTTTGTTCTTTGTTTTTTGTTCTTTGTTCTTTTCTTTGTTTTGTCTTTTTTTTGTCTTTTTTTCTTTGTTCTTTGTCTTTTGTTCTTTGTCTTCGTCTTCTTGCCTTTTGTTCTTTTGTTCTTTGTTTTGTTTTTGTTCTTGTTCTTTTGTTTTGCCTTTGTTCTTTTCTTTGTTGTTTTTGTTCTTTCTTTGTTTTTGTTTCTTGTCTTTGTTCTTTTTTTTTGTTTTGTTCTTGTCTTTGTTCTTTGTCTTTTTTTCTTTTGTTCTTTGTCTTGTTCTTTCGTTTTTTCTTTTGTTCTTTGTCTTTGTCCTTTGTTCTTTTGTTCTTTTGTTTTGTTCTTTTTCTTTTGTTCTTTGTCCTTTTTCTTTGTCCTTGTTCTTTCTCGTTTTGTCTTTGTTCTTTGTCTTTGTTTTTCTTTTGTTCTTTTTTTTTCTTTGTCTTTGTTTTGTTCTCTTTGTCTCTTTGTTCTTGTTTCTTTTTGTTTTTTTGTTCTTCTTTGTCTTTGTCTTTGTTCTTTTTTTTGTTTTGTCTTTGTCTTTGTCTTTTTCTTTGTTCTTTTGTCTTTTCTTGTTTTTTTTTTGTTTTTTCTTTTCTTGTCTTTGTTCTTTGTTTTTGTCTTTTGTTTTCTTTTGTCTTTGTCTTGTCTTTGTTCTTTGTTCTTTTGTTCTTTGTTCTTTTTGTTCTTGTCTTTTCTTGTCTTTTGTTCTTTGTTCTTTTGTTCTTTTGTTTTTTGTTCTTGTGTCTTTGTCTTTTGTCTTTGTTCTTTTTCTTTGCTTTGTCTTGTTCTTGTTTTGTTCTTTGTCTTTGCTTTGTCTTTGTCTTGTCTTTGTCTTTGTCTTTTTTGTTCTTTGTCTGTTTTTTTTGTTCTTTTGTCTTTTTCTTTGTTCTTTGTCTTCTCTTGTTCTTGTTCTTTTTTCTTTTTGTCTTTGTCTTGTCTCTTTGTCTTCTTTGTTCTTGTCTTTTTGTTTTGTTTTTGTTTTGTTCTTTGTTTTTTCTTTTGTCTTTGTTCTTTTCTTGTTTCTTTTTGTCTTTGTTTTTGTCCTTTGTCTTTGTTTTGTCTTCTTTTGTCCTTGTTTTGCCTTGGTCTTTGTTCTTTGTTCTTTTGTCCTTTGCCTTGTTGTTCTTGCTTTGTTCTTGTTAGTTTTGTTCTTTGTTTTTGTCTTTTTTGTTCTTTGTCTTTGTTCTTTTTGTTTCTTGTTCTTTGTTCTTTGCTTTTGTCTTTTCTTGCTTTTTTCTTTGTTCTTGTCTTTGTTCTTGTTCTTTGTTTTGTTTTTGTTCTTTGTCCTTTTGTTTTGCCTTTGTCTTTGTTCTTAGTCTTTTGCTTTTGTCTTTTGTTCTTGTCTTGTTCTTTTTTTGTTTTGTCTTCTTTTTGTTCTTTCTTGTCTTTTGTCTTTTTTTGTTTTGTTCTTGTTCTTGTTTTTTGTTCTTGTTCTTTTCTTGTCTTTGTTTTATCCTTGTTCTTTTGTCTTTTTGTTCTTGTCTTCTTTGCTTTGCCCCTTTGTTCTTTTTCTTTTTTCTTTGTTCTTTTTGTCCTTTTGTTCTTTGTTCTTTTTCTTTGTTCTTTTTCGCCCTTGTTCTTTCTTTTGTTCTTGTTCTTGTTCTTGTGCTTTCTTTTTTTCTTGTTTTGTTTTTGTCTTGTCCTTTGTCTTCTTCTTTTGCTTTATTTTTTCTTGTCTTTGTTCTTTGTCTTGTCTTTTGCTTTATTTTTGTCTTTGTTCTTGTCTTGTCTTTTGTTCTTGTCTTGTTCTTCTGTCTTTGTCTTGTCTTCTTTCTTGTCTCTTTCTTCTTGTCCTTTGTCTTTGTCTTTCTTTTGTCTTTGTTTTTGTCTTGTTTTGTCTTTGTCTTTTGTTCTTGTTTTGTCTTTGTCTTTGTTCTGGCTTTTGTTCTTTGCCTTTGTTCTTGCTTGTTTTGTCTTGTTTTTGTCTTTGTCTTTTGTCTTTGTCTTTGGTTCTTGTTTTGTCTTGTCTTGATCTTGTCTTTTTGTTCTTGTCTTGTCTTGTTTTTTGTCATCTTTCTTCTTTCTTTCTTGTTTTTGTCTTTATCTTTGTCTTTTGTCTTTTTGTTCTTTGGCTTGTCTTTGTCCTTTGTGTCTTGTTCTTTGTCTTTCTTTTCGTTTTTGTCTTTGTTTCTTGTCTTGTCTTTGTCTTTGTTTTGTTCTTGTTCTTGTCTTGTCTTCTTGTCTTTGTTTTGTCTTTTTGTCTTGTCTTTGTTTTTGTCTTGTCTTTGTTCTTTGTTTTTGTCTTTGTCTTTTCTTCTTGTCCTTGTCTTGTTCTTGTCTTGTCTTCTTTTTTCTTTTGTCTTTGCTTGTTTGTTCTTGTCTTTGTCTTGTCTTGTTCTTTGTCTTTTCTTGTCTTTGTCTTTGTCTTTTGTCCTTGCCTTTGTTCTTTGTCTCTTTGTCTTTGTCTTGTCTTGTTCTTTGTCTTGTCTTGTCTTTTTCTTGTTCTTTGTTTTGTCTTGTCTTTTGTCTTGTCTTGTCTTTTTGTTTCTTGTCTTGTCTTTTGTTCTTGTCTTTTGTTCTTGTCTTTGTCTTTGTTCTTTGTTTTTGTTCTTTGTCTTTGTCTTTTGTCTTGTCTTGTCTTCTTTTCTTTCTTGTCTTTGTTCTTTTGTTCTTTTCTTTTGTCTTGTCTTGTCTTTTTGTCTTTTTCTTTGTCTTTGTTTTGTTTTTGTCTTTGTCTTTGTCTTTGTCTTGTTTTTGTCTTTGTCTTTGTCTTGTCTTGTCTTGTCTTCTTGTCTTGTCTTGTGTCTTTGTTCTTGTTCTTGTTCTTGTCTTTTCTTCTTTGTCTTGTCTTGTCTTGTCTTGTCTTGTCTTGTCTTGTGTTCTTGTCTTGTCTTTGTCTTGTTTGTCTTGTCTTGTCTTTGGTCTTGTCTTGTCTTTTTGTCTTGTCTTGTCTTTGTCTTGGCGTGGCTTGGCTTGGCGTTTGTCTTGTTGTCTTGGCGTTTTGTCTTGGTTTTTGTCTTTTGTCTTGTCTTGTCTTGTCTTGTCTTTTCGTTCTTGTCTTGTCTTTGTCGTGTCGTGGCGTGGTTGGTCTTGTCTTGATTCTTGTCTGGCGTGGGTTTTTGTCTTGGCGTGTCTTGGCGTGGCGTGGCGTGGCGTGGCGTGGCGTGGCTTGTCTTGTCTTGTTGTTGTTTGTGGCGTGGCGTGTCTTTGGCTTGTCGTGGTCTTGTTGGCGTGGCGTGGGTGGCGTGGCGTGGCGTGGCGTGGCGTGGCGTGGCGTGGCGTGGCGTGGCGTGGGTGGCGTGGCGTGGCTGGGTGGCTTGGCTTTTTGTCTTGGCGTGTGGCTTGGCGTGGCTTGTGGCGTGGCTGGTGGCGTGGCGTTTTTGTCTTTGTCTTTGTTTTGTGTCTTTGGTTTGGAGTGGCGTGGCGTGGCGTGGCGTGGCGTGGCGTGGCGTGGCGTGGCGTGGCGTGGCGTGGCGTGGCGTGGCGTGGCGTGGCGTGGCGTGGCGTATTGTGCTTGTCGTGGCGTGGCGTGGCTTGGCGTTTGGCGTGGTGGCGTGCCGTGGCGTATTGGCTTGGCTTGGCTTTGTCTTGGCTTGGCGTCTTGTTTGGCTTTTGGCGTGTGTTGTGGCGTGGTCTTGTCTTTGGCTTGGCTTGGCGTGGCGTGGCGTGGCGTGGCCTGGGCGGGTTCGTGGCGTTTTGGCGTGGCGCTTGGCGTGGCTTTGTGGCGTGGCGTGTCTTGTCTTGGCGTGGCGTTTTTGGCGTTTGTCGTGGCGTGGCGTGTCTTTGTCTTGTCTTTGTCTTGTTGTTGTTTTCTTGTGGCGTGGCTTTGTCTTGTCGTGTCTTGGCGGTGGCGTGTCTTGTCTTTGTCTTGGCTTGTCTTTGGCGTCTTGTGGCGTGGCGTGGCGTGGCGTGGCGTGGCGTGGCGTGTGGGCTTGGCTTTGGCTTGTGGCGTGGCGTGGCTTGTCGTCGCGTCTTGGCTTGGCGCCTTGGCTTGGCTTGGCGTTGTGTTGTCTTGGCGTGGTACTTGGCGTGGCGTTGTCGTCTTGTGGCGTGGCTTGGCGTGGCGCTTTGTCTTGGCGTGGCGTGGCGTGGCGTGGCGTGGCGTGTCGTTGTTTCGTGGCGTGGCGTTTTGGCGTGGCGTGGCGTGGCGTGGCGTGGCGTGGCTTGGCGTTTCGTGGCGTGGCGTGTTGGCGTGGCTTGGCGTGGTCTTGGCGTGGCGTGGTGGCGTGGCGTGTGCGTGGCGTGGCGTGGCGTGGCGTGGCGTGGCGTGGCGTTGCCTTGTCTTGTCTTGGCGTTGTCTTGGCCCGTGTCTTGTCTTGTCTTGTCTTGTGATGTTTGTCGTCTTGTCTTGGCTTGTCGTGTCTTGTCTTGTCTTGTGCTTGTCTTGTCTTGTCGTGGCTTGTCTTGTCTTGGCTGTGGTCGTTGCGTGGCGGTGGCGTTGGCGTGGCTTGTCTGTGGCGTGGCGTGGCGTGTTGGCGTGGCGTGGCGGTTGGCTTGGTGGCGTGGCGTGGCGTGACTTGGCGTGGTGTCTGTGGCGTGGCGTGGCTTGGCTTTGGCGTGGCTTTGTGGCGTGGCTTGGGTTGGCGTGGCGTGGCTTTGTGGCGTGGCGTGCTTGTGGCGTGGCTTGGCGTGGCCGTGGCTTGGCTTGGCGTGGCTTGGCTTGGCTTGTGGCGTGTCTTGCGTGGCGCCTTGTCTTTGTCTTGTCTTGTCTTGTCTTGTTTGGCTTGGCTTTGTCTTGTCTTGGCTTGTCTTGTCTTGTGGCGTGGCTTGTCTTGGCTTGTCGCCGTTTGTCTTGTCTTGTGCCTTGGCTTGTCTTGTCGTGCCTTGTCTTGTCTTGTCGCCTTGGCTTGTCTTGGCTTGCCTTGTCTTGTCTTGTCTTGCCTTGTGGCTTGTCTTGTCGCCTTGTCTTGTCTTGTGCCTTGTCTTGTCTTGTCTTTGGCTTGTCTTGTCTTGTCGCCTGTGTCTTGTCTTGGCTCTTGTCTTGTCTTGTCGCGTTGTCTTGTCTTGTGTTCTTGTCTTGTCTTGTCGCGTGGCTTGGCGTGTGGCTTGGTGGCGTGGCTGGCTTTGGCGTGGCGTTGTCGTGGCTGTGGCTTGGCTTGGGCTTTGTCTTGTCTTTGTCTTGGCTTGTCTTGGCTTTGTCTTTGGCTTGTCTTGGCTTGTCTTGTCTTGTCTTGGCTTGTTCTTGTCTTGCGTCTTGTCGTGGCATTTGTCTTGGCTTTGTCTTGTCTTGTCTGTGTCTTGTCTGTGTCTTGGCTTGGCGTGTCGTTTGGCGTGGCGTGGCGTGGCGTGGCGTGGCGTGGCTGGCGTGGCGTGGCGTGGCTGTGGCTTGGCGTGGCGTGGCGTGGCGTGGCGTGGCGTGGCGTGGCGTGGCGTGGCTTGGCGTGGCGTGGCTTGCGTGGCGAGGCTTGGCGTGGCGTGGCGTGGCGTGGCGTGGCGTGGCTTGTCTTCTTGGCTTGTCTTGTCTTCTTGGCTTGTCGTTGTCTTCTTGGCTTGTCTTGTCTTCTTGCCTTGTCTTGTCTTCTTGCCTTGTCTTGTCTTCTTGTCTTGTCTTGTCTTCTTGCCTTGTCTTGTCTTCTTGCCTTGTCTTGTCTTCTTGCCTTGTCTTGTCTTCTTGCCTTGTCTTGTCTTCTTGTCTTGTCTTGTCTTCTTGCCTTGTCTTGTCTTGTCTTGCCTTGTCTTGTCTTCTTGCCTTGTCTTGTCTTCTTGCCTTGTCTTGTCTTCTTGCCTTGTCTTGTCTTCTTGGCTTGTCTTGTCTTCTTGCCTTGTCTTGTCTTCTTGCCTTGTCTTGTCGTCTTGGCTTGTCTTGTTCGTGCCTTGTCTTGTCTTCTTGCCTTGTCTTGTCTTCTTGCCTTGTCTTGTCTTCTTGCCTTGTCTTGTCTTCTTGCCTTGTCTTGTCTTCTTGCCTTGTCTTGTCTTCTTGCCTTGTCTTGTCTGTCTTGCCTTGTCTTGTCTTCTTGCCTTGTCTTGTCTTCTTGCCTTGTCTTGGCGTCTGGGGCTTGGCGTGGCTGGCGTCGTGTCTTTGTCTTCTTGCCTTGTCTTGGCTGCGTGTTTCTTGTCTTGTCTTGTCTTCGTCTTGTCTTGTCGTCTTGTCTTGTCTTGTCTTCTTGTCTTGTCTTGTCTTCTTGCCTTGTCTTGTCTTGTGGCGTGTCTTGGCGGCTTGTCTTGTCTTGGCGGCTTGGCTTGTCTTGGCGGCGTGGTTCGTGGCTTGTCTTCGTGGCGTGGCTTGGCGTGGCGTGGCGTGGCGTGGCGTGGCGTGGCGTGGCGTGGCGTGGCGTGGCGTGCGTGGCGTGGCGTGGCGTGGCGTGGCGTGGCGTGGCGTGGCGTGGCGTGGCGTGGCGTGGCGTGGCGTGGCGTGGCGTGGCGTGGCGTGGCGTGGCGTGGCGTGGCGTGGCGTGGCGTGGCGTGGCGTGGGTGGCGTGGCGTGGCGTGGCGTGGCGTGGCGTGGCGTGGCGTGGCGTGTGGCGTGGGCGGGTGGCGTGGCGTGGCGTCGGGTGGCGTGGCGTGGCGTGGCGTGGCGTGGCGTGCTTGGCGTGGCGTGGCGTGGCTGGTGGCGTGGCGTGGCTTGTGGCGTGGCGTGGCGTGGCGTGGCGTCGGCGTGGCGTGGCGTGGCGTGGCGTGGCGTGGCGTGTTGGCGTGGCGTGGCGTGGTCGTGGCTTGGTGGCGTGTCGTGGCGTGGCGTGGCGTGCGTGGCGTGGCGTGGCGTGTGGCGTGTGCGTGGCGTGGCGTGGCGGTGGCGTGGCGTGGCGTGGTGGCGTGGCGTGGCGTGGCTGCTTGTGGCGTGGCGTGGCGTGGCGTGGCGTGGCGTGGCTGGCGTGGCGTGGTGGCGTGGCTGGCGTGGCGTGGCGTGGCGTGGCTGGCGTGGCGTGGCGTGGCGTGGCGTGGCGTGGCGTGGCTGGCGTGGCGTGGCGTGGCTGGCGTGGCGTGGCGTGGCTGGCGTGGCGTGGCGTGGCGTGGCGTGGCGTCACGTGGCGTGGCGTGGCGTGGCGTGGCGTGGCGTGGCGTGGCGTGGCGTGGCGTGGCGTGGCGTGGCGTGGCGTGGCGGCGCTTGGCGTGGCGTGGCGTGGCGTGGCGTGGCGTGGCGTGGCGTGGCGTGGCGTGGCGTGGCTGGCGTGGCGTGGCGGCTTGGCGTGGCGTGGCGTGGCGTGGCGTGGCGTGCGTGGCGTGGCGTGGCGTTGGCGTGGCGTGGCGTGGCGTGGCGTGGCGTGGCGTGGCGTGGCGTGGCGTGCTTGGCTTGTCTTGTGTCTTCTTGTCTTGTCTTGTCTTCTTGTCTTGTCTTGTCTTCTTGGTCTTGTCTTGTCTTCTTGCTTCTTGTCTTGTCTTCTTGTCTTCTTGTCTTGTCTTCTTGTCTTCTTGTCTTGTCTCTTGTCTTCTTGTCTTGTCTTCTTGTCTTCTTGTCTTGTCTTCTTGTCTTCTTTGTCTTGTCTTCTTGTCTTCTTGTCTTGTCTTCTTGTCTTTTGTCTTGTCTTCTTGTCTTCTTGTCTTGTCTTCTTGCTTGTCTTGTCGTCTTGTCTTGGCTTTGTCTTTGTCTGTCTTGTCTTGTCTTGTCTTGTCTTCTTGTCTTCTTGTCTTGTCTTGTCGTGGCGTTTGTCTTGGCGTGGCGTGGTCTTTGTGGCTGTCTTGGCTTGGCTTTCGTATCTTGTTTTCTTGTTCTTGTCTTCTTGTCTTGTCTTGTCTTATTGTCTTGTCTTGTCTTTGTCTTGTCTTGTCTTCTTGTCTTGTCTTTTGTCTTCTTGTCTTGTCTTGTCTTCTTGTCTTGTCTTCTTGTCTTCTTGTCTTGTCTTGTCTTGTCTTCTTGTCTTGTCTTCTTGTCTTCTTGTCTTGTCTTGTCTTGTCTTGTCTTGTCTTCTGTCTTGGCTTGTCTTCTTGTCTTCTTGGCTTGCTTCTTGTCTTGTCTTGTCTTCTTGTCTTCTTGTCTTGTCTTCTTGTCTTCTTGTCTTGTCTTCTTGTCTTCTTGTCTTGTCTTCTTGTCTTCTTGTCTTGTGTTCTTGTCTTGGTCTTGTCTTCTTGTCTTCTTGTCTTGTCTTCTTGTCTTGTCTTGTCTTGTCTTGTCGTGTCTTGTCTTGTCTTCGTTCTTCTTGTCTTGTCTTGTCTTGTCTTGTCTTTGTCTTGTGTCTTGTCTTGTCTTCTTGTCTTGTCTTGTCTTCTTGTCTTGTCTTTGTCTGTCTTGTCTTGTCTTGTCTTCTTGGCTTGTCTTCTTCGTCTTTTCTTGTCTTGTCTTCTTGTCTTGTCTTGTCTTCGTGTCTTGTCTTGCTTCTTGTCTTGTCTTGTCTTCGTCTTTGTCTTGTCTTCTTGCTTGTCTTGTCTTCTTGTCTTGTCTTGTCTTCTTGTCTTGTCTTGTCTTCTTGTCTTGTCTTGTCTTTCTTGTCTTGTCTTGTCTTGTTGTCTTGTCTTGGCTGTCTTGGCTTGGCTTGGCTTCTTGTCTTGTCTTGTCTTCTTGTCTTGGCTTGTCTTCTTGTCTTGTCTTGTCTGTCTTGTCTTGTCTTGTCTGCTTGTCTTGTCTTGTCGTTCTTGTCTTGTCTTGTCTTCTTGTCTTGTCTTGTCTTCTTGTCTTGTCTTGTCTTCTTGTCTTGTCTTGTCTTCTTGTCTTGTCTTGTCTTCTTGTCTTGTCTTGTCTTCTTGTCTTGTCTTGTCTTCTTGTCTTGTCTTGTCTGTCTTGTCTTGTCTTGTCTTTCTTGTCTTGTCTTGTCTTCTTGTCTTGTCTTGTCTTCTTGTCTTGTCTTGTCTTGTCTTGTCTTGTCTTGTCTTCTTGTCTTGTCTTGTCTTTTGTCTTGTCTTGTCTTCTTGTCTTGTCTTGTCTTCTTGTCTTGTCTTGTCTTCTTGTCTTGTCGTGTCGTCTTGTCTTGTCTTGTCTTATTTGCTTGTCTTGTCTTCTTTGTCTTGTCTTGTCTTCTTGTCTTGTCTTGTCTTCTTGTCTTGTCTTGTATTTCTTGTCTTGTCTTGTCTTCTTGTCTTGTCTTGTCTTCTTGTCTTGTCTTGTCTTCTTGTCTTGTCTTGTCTTCTTGTCTTGTCTTGTCTCTTGTCTTGTCTTGTCTTCTTGTCTTGTCTTGTCTTCTTGTCTTGTCTTGTCTTCTTGTCTTGTCTTGTCTTTTGTCTTGTCTTGTCTGGCCTTTGTCTTGTCTTGCGTTCCTTGTCTTGTCTTGGCTTGGCTTGTCTTTTGTCTTGTCTTCTTGTCTTGTCTTTGTCTTGTCTTGTCTTGTCTTCTTGTCTTTGTCTTGTCTTCTTGTCTTGTCTTGTCTTCTTGTCTTGTCTTGTCTTCTTGGCTTGTTTTGTCTTCTTGTCTTGTCTTTGTCTTCTTGTCTTGTCTTGTCTTCTTGTCTTGTCTTGTCTTCTTGTCTTGTCTTGTCTTCTTGTCTTGTCTTGTGTTCTTGTCTTGTCTTGTCTTCTTGTCTTGTCTTGTCTTGTGTCTTGTCTTGTCTTGTCTTGTCTTTTTGTCTTGTCTTGTCTTCTTGTCTTGTCTTTGTCTTCTTGTCTTGTCTTGTCTTCTTGTCTTGTCTTGTCTTCTTGTCTTTGTCTTGTCTTCTTGTCTTGTCTTGTCTTCTTGTCTTGTCTTGTCTTCTTGTCTTGTCTTGTCTTCTTGTCTTGTCTTGTCTTCTTGTCTTTGTCTTGTCTTCTTGTCTTGTCTTGTCTTCTTGTCTTGTCTTTGTCTTCTTGTCTTGTCTTGTCTTCTTGTCTTGTCTTGTCTTCTTGTCTTGTCTTGTCTTCTTGTCTTGTCTTGTCTTGTCTTGTCTTGTCTGTCTTGTCTTGTCTTGTCTTCTTGTCTTGTCTTGTCTTCTTGTCTTGTCTTGTCTTCTTGTCTTGTCTTGTTTTCTTGTCTTGTCTTGTCTTCTTGTCTTGTCTTGTCTTCTTGTCTTGTCTTGTCTTCTTGTCTTGTCTTGTCTTCTTGTCTTGTCTTGTCTTCTTGTCTTGTCTTGTCTTCTTGTCTTGTCTTGTCTTCTTGTCTTGTCTTGTCTTCTTGTCTTGTCTTGTCTTCTTTGTCTTGTCTTGTCTTTCTTGTCTTGTCTTGTTCTTGTCTTGTCTTGTCTTCTTGTCTTGTCTTGTCTTCTTGTCTTGTCTTGTCTTCTTGTCTTGTCTTGTCTTCTTGTCTTGTCTTGTCTTCTTGTCTTGTCTTGTCTTCTTGTCTTGTCTTGTCTTCTTGTCTTGTCTTGTCTTCTTGTCTTGTCTTGTCTTCTTGTCTTGTCTTGTCTTCTTGTCTTGTCTTGTCTTCTTGTCTTGTCTTGTCTTCTTGTCTTGTCTTGTCTTCTTGTCTTGTCTTGTCTTCTTGTCTTGTCTTGTCTTCTTGTCTTGTCTTGTCTTCTTGTCTTGTCTTGTCTTCTTTGTCTTGTCTTGTCTCTTGTCTTGTCTTGTCTTCTTGTCTTGTCTTGTCTTCTTGTCTTGTCTTGTCTTCTTGTCTTGTCTTGTCTTCTTGTCTTGTCTTGTCTTCTTGTCTTGTCTTGTCTTCTTGTCTTGTCTTGTCTTCTTGTCTTGTCTTGTCTTCTTGTCTTGTCTTGTCTTCTTGTCTTGTCTTGTCTTCTTGTCTTGTCTTGTCTTCTTGTCTTGTCTTGTCTTCTTGTCTTGTCTTGTCTTCTTGTCTTGTCTTGTCTTCTTGTCTTGTCTTGTCTTCTTGTCTTGTCTTGTCTTCTTGTCTTGTCTTGTCTTCTTGTCTTGTCTTGTCTTCTTGTCTTGTCTTGTCTTCTTGTCTTGTCTTGTCTTCTTGTCTTGTCTTGTCTTCTTGTCTTGTCTTGTCTTCTTGTCTTGTCTTGCTTCTTGTCTTGTCTTGTTTGTCTTGTCTTGTCTTGTCTTCTTGTCTTGTCTTGTCTTCTTGTCTTGTCTTGTCTTCTTGTCTTGTCTTGTCTTCTTGTCTTGTCTTGTCTTCTTGTCTTGTCTTGTCTTCTTGTCTTGTCTTGTCTTCTTGTCTTGTCTTGTCTTCTTGTCTTGTCTTGTCTTCTTGTCTTGTCTTGTCTTCTTGTCTTGTCTTGTCTTCTTGTCTTGTCTTGTCTTCTTGTCTTGTCTTGTCTTCTTGTCTTGTCTTGTCTTCTTGTCTTGTCTTGTCTTTTGTCTTGTCTTGTCTTCTTGTCTTGTCTTGTCTTTTTGTCTTGTCTTGTCTTCTTGTCTTGTCTTGTCTTCTTGTCTTGTCTTGTTGTCTTGTCTTGTCTTGTCTTGTCTTGTCTTGTCTTGTCTTCTTTTGTCTTGTCTTGTCTTCTTTGTCTTGTCTTGTCTTCTTGTCTTGTCTTGTCTTCTTGTCTTGTCTTGTCTTCTTGTCTTGTCTTGTCTTCTTGTCTTGTCTTGTCTTCTTGTCTTGTCTTGTCTTCTTGTCTTGTCTTGTCTTCTTGTCTTGTCTTGTCTTGTCTTGTCTTGTCTTGTCTGTCTTGTCTTGTCTTGTCTTCTTGTCTTGTCTTGTCTTCTTGTCTTGTCTTGTCTTCTTGTCTTGTCTTGTCTTCTTGTCTTGTCTTGTCTTCTTGTCTTGTCTTGTCTTCTTGTCTTGTCTTGTCTTCTTGTCTTGTCTTGTCTTCTTGTCTTGTCTTGTCTTCTTGTCTTGTCTTGTCTTCTTGTCTTGTCTTGTCTTCTTGTCTTGTCTTGTCTTCTTGTCTTGTCTTGTCTTCTTGTCTTGTCTTGTCTTCTTGTCTTGTCTTGTCTTCTTGTCTTGTCTTGTCTTCTTGTCTTGTCTTGTCTTTCTTGTCTTGTCTTGTCTTCTTGTCTTGTCTTGTCTTCTTGTCTTGTCTTGTCTTCTTGTCTTGTCTTGTCTTCTTGTCTTGTCTTGTCTTCTTGTCTTGTCTTGTCTCTTTGTCTTCTTGTCTTGTCTTGTCTTCTTGTCTTGTCTTGTCTTCTTGTCTTGTCTTGTCTTCTTGTCTTGTCTTGTCTTCTTGTCTTGTCTTGTCTTCTTGTCTTGTCTTGTCTTCTTGTCTTGTCTTGTCTTCTTGTCTTGTCTTGTCTTCTTTGTCTTGTCTTGTCTTCTTGTCTTGTCTTGTCTTCTTGTCTTGTCTTGTCTTCTTGTCTTGTCTTGTCTTCTTGTCTTGTCTTGTCTTCTTGTCTTGTCTTGTCTTCTTGTCTTGTCTTGTCTTCTTGTCTTGTCTTGTCTTCTTGTCTTGTCTTGTCTTCTTGTCTTGTCTTGTCTTCTTGTCTTGTCTTGTCTTCTTGTCTTGTCTTGTCTTCTTGTCTTGTCTTGTCTTCTTGTCTTGTCTTGTCTTCTTTGTCTTGTCTTGTCTTCTTGTCTTGTCTTGTCTTCTTGTCTTGTCTTGTCTTCTTGTCTTGTCTTGTCTTTCTTGTCTTGTCTTGTCTTCTTGTCTTGTCTTGTCTTCTTGTCTTGTCTTGTCTTCTTGTCTTGTCTTGTCTTCTTGTCTTGTCTTGTCTTCTTGTCTTGTCTTGTCTTCTTGTCTTGTCTTGTCTTCTTGTCTTGTCTTGTCTTCTTGTCTTGTCTTGTCTTCTTGTCTTGTCTTGTCTTCTTGTCTTGTCTTGTCTTCTTGTCTTGTCTTGTCTTCTTGTCTTGTCTTGTCTTCTTGTCTTGTCTTGTCTTCTTGTCTTGTCTTGTCTTCTTGTCTTGTCTTGTCTTCTTGTCTTGTCTTGTCTTCTTGTCTTGTCTTGTCTTCTTGTCTTGTCTTGTCTTCTTGTCTTGTCTTGTCTTCTTGTCTTGTCTTGTCTTCTTGTCTTGTCTTGTCTTCTTGTCTTGTCTTGTCTTCTTGTCTTGTCTTGTCTTCTTGTCTTGTCTTGTCTTCTTGTCTTGTCTTGTCTTCTTGTCTTGTCTTGTCTTCTTGTCTTGTCTTGTCTTCTTGTCTTGTCTTGTCTTCTTGTCTTGTCTTGTCTTCTTGTCTTGTCTTGTCTTCTTGTCTTGTCTTGTCTTCTTGTCTTGTCTTGTCTTCTTGTCTTGTCTTGTCTTCTTGTCTTGTCTTGTCTTCTTGTCTTGTCTTGTCTTGAGCTAGCTCGAATGATGATTTAAAAAATTTGTTTAAATAAATTAAAACTTAACCTTTTGTTTTTTAATATATTTTTTATAGGAAGTGATGAGAGAATTTTTATATAATAACATGAGACCCCGTTTAATATTTACTGTCAATGCTTCTGGACTATTGTATCCATCCTTAACCTTCCCAGTAAAAGTGGTTTCAAAAGTCGCATACTTTATTCGAATAGGTACTCCGCTTGATCTTACTGAAGAAAACATGTTAGAGGTACATATTATTTGAGAAATATAACTTAATAGCACTTTACATTTTTTTCTTTAAGTCTCTTATGATAGGTGATCTACTACCAAACCCTCTGGCAAATCTGTCCGTGCTATGTGATGATGTATTTTTTCCACTACTTAATAATGAAGTCAACCAATTTGGATGGACACAAGTTATCGTAAATGATATGAAAACCGAATCTCAAGAGATGAGAAATGGAATAGCACAGATGAAAGGATTAGTCATTAATCGAACTACTTTTTTCCTCTGCCCATCTGTATTGATGAAGTAATGAAAGAGGCTCCGCGTATAGCCGCAACGTAAGTTCTATGTCGTTATTTATTTTATAATAATATAATGTATTTTTAGTACATATTAAAAAGAATATTTTACCGTACGAAGTACATCGAACAAGCCATAAACATACGCATATACATATACATATACATATACATATACATATACACATACATATACATATACATATACATATACATATACATATACATATACATATACATATACATATACATATACATATACATATACATATACATATACATATACATATACATATACATATACATATACATATACATATACATATACATATACATATACATATACATATACATATACATATACATATACATATACATATACATATACATATACATATACATATACATATACATATACATATACATATACATATACATATACATATACATATACATATACATATACATATACATATACATATACATATACATATACATATACATATACATATACATATACATATACATATACATATACATATACATATACATATATGTACATAAACCCTGTTTAATATAGAGTATGTAGCAACATTGTATAAGCGTATAGTATATGCAAGCATTAAGTGCAAATGTAATATGACCGCTCAATTAGGTATACGACGATTAGCAACGCAGGCACAGTGGTCGAAAAGGCTCATTTAGCGGCGTTTAATTCATATCTTTTGAGCACTTTTTTTTTTTTAACTTGTTTGAATTTTTTAAGGTATTTTATATATGTACCTTTAAATAAAATTAAATAAAACATTTTTTTAAACTCAAATATATATTTTTTTTAATTTCAAAAATTGTTTTTTTTTTTTTTCAAATTAAATTTTTATCTAACACAAGTTTGCAAAAGTCTTCATCAACATTATTTTCTCTATTTTCTTGGCTCGAACTATTTTGAATAGAACGCAGGCAGCGATGCTATTAATGGATCGGAGGAACATAACAATCCATGAATTAAGTCTTCCATTGTATTTTTCCTTGATGTCTTGCGTGTATGGTGCTCACGAATGTCGCGTAGATCCTTATTTCTAGCGCTTCTTCTGACATTTGGCCGATTGGCAGTGGAGAAATTTTAATTATGTCGGCTCCATGTATTAGGATTTTATGCAGTGAGCACGGCATATAAAACCAGGGATATTTCTTGACAAATAGCTCTGCTGTTATTGAAGCATATTGCTTAAACGCTGGAATATTTATTTCCGACCCGCAACTGATCGATTTCAGAATAATCTATAAATTAATTCTTGACAGACTCCAGTGATTTTGAACGCCAACTGTGGCTGCTGGAAAAAACATCTTGCTGTGTTGCCATTAGTGGTATTTCCAGCTGTAGCTATTGGTATATCCACTAACAAAGACATTTTTTGTTTAAGTTCATTTTGGATTCTGGTCTTATGTTCTTTTACAATAATTTTATCTGCATCGCGAATTTGCCATTTCAATGGTAGCCTGTACGCTATATGTAAAATACACTCAAATTTGAAAGTAAACCAGCAAGTGCTGAAGCATTTCGTTTACCAGCTTTATACAAGCAACTTTTTTGTTGCCACTATGAGCTCTTCACATGACGTTTGGTCCATAATGTCCGAAACTTAAACTAATTTTTGTTTTAGTGGAACATTCTGTAAAGGGTTTTTCAGGCCTCCCAGGAGTCGATGGCGTATCAACAAGTAAAAGCGCTTTATTCAACCAGTTCATATTTTTTGGTTTCAAATTTTTTCAAAATACTTCGGCTCTGCTTCCATTTTTGAACTAATTTTGCTACAAAATTGCTGATTTTTTTCGTATGGCAATCACCTGTACTTCATTGTATAATTTGACATCAATAATATTGTCAAAAACATAACTTACAACGGCCCCAGATTTTTTAATAGGCAAGTGCTCACTATGCCATATATGAAAGAGTACCCGCTTCTGTACAGACATGGTACCTGGAAAGCATACTATTGTTAAAAGTTGACAAAAGTAGACAAAAACAATTGCCATTTCACGATCACAAAACACCATTCTAATTTTGAAAAATTAATTTGGACCGAATGCCGGTTTTAATCTACAACATATAAACAGAGGCAATAAAGAAAAAGTTTTGTCGTCACAACAAACCTTAATATTTATTAAAAACCAGTTTTTTAAAATTTTTTATTTGCAAACTAAAATTTTGGTGCACTTTTTTACGACACGCTGAAAAAAGGCGGGAAAGCTCAGTGAGCTGCACGCTGAAACATATGTTGACTTTGTAAGCTCACAGCTGATTGAATCGATAATATTAAAGAAAAAAAAGACTATCAATATACTCATTGAGATATAAGAACCCGATTAAGGAAAAAATTTAACACATTTGAACGATTTGAAATTTCAATTAAACGACGCTAAATGGGCCATTTCGACCACTGTGGCAGGGTGAGAACTGCTGCGCAAGCACTTTGTATAAAATTACCTTATATACGCGCACACTTATATATTAAAAAACCATAATGTATTTGACTTAAACAAAGAATATCTTCGCAATAAAGATACAGTTAGATATGAACTTGCGAAGAACCAAGAACCAAATTGATTTACTCTACATGGCGACCGTGACATAATCACGAGGCTGCTTATAATACTGTTGTTGTAGACTGGATGGATGTGGATACAATATGACTGAGTGAGTAGAGTATAGTGAAGTGTATTGGGAAATAGAATAGCGTACTTAAGGTGACCATTATACACCAATACGACAACACCTGGTTAATAGACAGCTCAAAAATTAAGCTGAAAACCACTTTTGCAAGTAAATGCAAAAATAGAAAACTCCCAACACAACTCACATGCTCACTCAGCATAAAACTGTACAATATATACTAAAGTTATTACCAAACAACCACCAGTTAACCAGTTAACCATACAACAATTAATGTCGGAGGAACTAAATCTCAACAACGCTGTTCCTATTGAACAAAGGGATTTGCCGACGTTGCAAGAGTGCTTCCAGGCAAATCCAACCCATGGACCACGCCCACTCACAATAGCTGAGTATAGGGCACGCCAGAAAAAAAGGAAATACCAAAACATAAAAGGAGTGGACGAAGAGCAAAACTCTTACAGCAACGGCGACTGGTCATGGAAATGATCCAGTTGACCAAAGACGAATCATCCCGACAACGCTACAAAGAGCGTCTACAACAACTAAATCAACAGCTTCGCACTGATGCGAAACAATGCAAACGGGCTGCATAATTGCCAATGCCCCAATTTGCCTTTATTTGAATTAATTAATTTTAATATCAAGCCGATGCGGGAAACCGCTGCTTGAAAACTACTAAACCAAGCAATAGGCTTTATACTAACAAATGTGGTTGAAGAATTTAAAAAAAAAAAAAAAATAATGAATTGTAAATCGAATTGTGAATCAACCACATTTCCTAAAAATCTTTATTTCCGTTAGGAGAAATTTATGTCAATAGAGACAAACAAAATAAGTAAAAATATAAACCCACTATGGGTTTAGTAGATACCAAGACAGTGGACTCCACTGCTAACGTAATTAATAAGGTAGAAGTCGCAAATAATGATTTGCTCTGGATAACAATTATATTAATTATTATGGCATTAATAATGATAGCCAACGCGCTAATAAAAATTTACAAAGTACACAATAAATGCCTTAATTGCCAATGCCCCAATTTGCCTTTATTTTAATTAATTAATTTTAATATCAAGCCGAAGCGGGAAACCGCTGCTTGAACACTACTAAACCAAACAATAGGCTTTGTACTAACAAATGTGGTTGAGGATTTTTTTTTAAAATAATGAATTGTAAATCGAATTGTGAAGTCCATCGTATGTTACCGGGGACCGTAACGGTTATGAGTTTTATGCATAAAAATCATTTAACAATTATTTTTTGATTTTTATCATAAAAAACCTTGAATAATGATTATTTTTGGATTTTTATTATAAAAGTTTATTTTAATGTTAATAACATTTTAGCTGACTCGAGGTCGATATCGGTTCGATTTTGCATCATAGCTTATCTAGCCGATATTTGCCAAACACAACAAGAACACTTGTCAAAAGTCAAGGAGCGGGCTTGAATGTACAATTGTTTCACGAAGAAGCCAACTTCGATCATCAGCATTCATCGCTGACTAACTTGGTGGCAGAAGGCAGTCTTTATCTCCACACTGCTAGAACTGGTTGGGAATTCTAGTGGTGCCGAGGTATCGATATCGCACATTAGAAGCGATAGAGGACGTACAACCTACTACAAGCGCACAGACTAGTCCCAAACCTGCTCGAAAGGACCCTCCTACGAGGAGATAAAATTTCCGATCGTTTGTCTAATATTCTTGTTTATTGTTCAAACAAGAATTTCTGTTCGTCCAATTTTCTACGCTCTTCTCTTTCACGTTTCTGGTTCCGTCACCAGCATCAATTGCATTTTTCTCGCTTTTTTTGAAAGCCTGTTATGCCAATTGATAGTAAAGACACCAAGAAACACCTTGTTGTACCCACGACTAAGCATAGACGCTCCAGCTCTCTTCCAAGTTCCCTTCTTGGTAGAACACCTTCTTGGTAGAACACCTTCTCCCGCCTCATTACGCAAAGTTGTAATTCCTGTCACATCTAAGGTTAGTCAGGTACCAAAATTTCGGTGCACACTCCTCCAATCACTCGTGCAGTTGGTCAGCAGATTTCACTAGTAATAAAAATGGCACTCCAAGAGTTCATTAACGCTTCCGATAAGCTCACGCAGTTCGAAGCTAGGATTCAAAATTCTCCTACAGCCTCACTTCACACTCACAGAGTGCGTCTTGAGCAGCTTCGTTCCTTATGGACTGCCGTAGAGCTCAAATATGAACTCTGTTCCAACGCATTGTCTCAAACGGAGACGAATGCTGCGGACAAGATCGCCATGCAAATGCGGTATGACCACTGCTACTCCATATACGAGGAACTTGCCTCTCAATTAAATGAGAGTATAGAGACCGCAACGGCTCCCACTCCAGCACCTGTAGCACCACAAGTAGCCTTCCACCCACGAAGCTACCGGTCACCACCTTTCGATGCTGAAGTTTTCAGCGGTGACTACCTTAAATGGCCAACTTTCCGTGACCTCTTCACAGCGGTCTACATTTCCGATCCCGGCTTAAGTCAGATCGAGAAATTATTCCATTTAAATGCGAAGACCAGTGGAGAAGCGAAGGCAATCGTTTCCAAATCCCCTCTCACGAATGAGGGTTTCTCCTCTGCTTGGAGAAACTTGACGGACAGGTTCGAAAATAAGAGGTTGTTAGTCAACAGCCAACTTAAGATCCTTTTCAACCTTCCGTCAGTTTCTCACGAGTCTGGAGCCGCCATCCAAATCCTTCAAAGCACTATTGAAAGTTGCTTAACGGCTCTAGACCACTCCAAAATCAGCACAGAGAATTGGGATTGCCTTCTAGTCTTCCTATGCTCGTCTAAACTCCCAAGGCTGACGTTGTCACTTTGGGAGCAGTCAGTTCTAAACAAGGCTGAAATTCCGTCGTGGAAGGAAATGTCAGATTTCCTTTCAGAGCGATATCGCACATTAGAAGCGATAGAGGACGTACAACCTACTACAAGCGCACAGACTAGTCCCAAACCTGCTCGAAAGGAGCCTCCAATTTCATCAAACAGCAGAAGTTGTGTCTGAACTGCTTCGCAAGAGGACACATCCTTAAAGATTGCACCAGTGAACATAATTGTTTTACGTGCAAAGGTCGCCACAATACACTCCTGCATCGTGGCACCCCTTCTACCGCGCCCTCTTCAGCAGATTCTGCACCAACTCGCAATTCTAACAGTCCACTTCTCCGACGACTAGTATTCAAAATTACTTCACGGCGAACACACAAGGTGTTCTTCTTGGCATTGCTCTTATAAATATTTGCCATTTGGGCTTAACTTATAAGGCACGTGCACTGATCGATCCTGGATCAGAGGCTACGTTCATTTCCGAACGGATGCTTAACATCATACAGCCTTCCTACCAAGCCGTGCAAGTTCAAGTAGCTGGCTTAAATCAAGCCATCTCAGCCAAACCACAAAAGTTGTGCCACTTCCAGATTCGCTCCCCGCTCATTCCCAGGTTACAGTTAAAAACTGAAGCCTTTGTTCTCCCCCAATTGGCAGGCAACCTTCCATCCTACACAATTTCACAAGAACTTCTGAAGGACCTGCCAAACCTCCAACTTCCACCAGAGCTCTCCCATAGACGTGCTCCTAGGAGCCGATATTCTCCCATCTATCATGAAGAGTGGCTCTGTATCCAAGATTTGTGGAACCCTGCTCGGTCAAGAGACCATATTCGGCTGGGTCCTCACTGGACCAGTACCCAGTACCGAATCCTACGACCATTTCCTCCTTTTCAACGAGGATCAAGATCAGCACAGAACAAAGGCTAGATGATCCGCTCACCAAGTTTCCGGTTGTGGAAGATCTACCAGCCAAGCTGGTAAAATCGGAGTGTGAAAACAACCCTTTTTTGCACCACTTCCAAAAAGGGCAGATATGTCGTTACTCTCCCATTCAAAAATCCTGAGACTTTCGAATTAGGACATTCAATGTCCATCGCACTCGCTCAGTTTCTCAGAAACGAACATCGGTTAAAGAGGAACTTTCCTTTAAATGAGCAGTACGACTCCACTATTCAGGATTATTTAGATTTAGGCCATATGAGAGGCCTGTTCTCCGAGTAACGACTGCAACAATTTTGATCTCCCTCATCATGCTGTGTTTTTAAACCTGAGAGCACCACTACGAAAGTTCACGTTGGTTTCAACGCCCCCTGACTCCTGGCCATTTTCTGATCGGCGGTCCGCTCATGTCCGTAGCAGAGCCTGAAAATCAAGAAGACGCTGTATCCATCATCAACCGATGGCAGCGACTTAAGGCTCTGCATCAACAGTTTTGTTTCCGTTGGAAAGAGGAATACCTCAAAGAGTTGCACAAACGCTCCAAATGGCAACTCCCAACGAGAAACCTCCAAGTCGGCGATATGGTGGTTGTCAAAGAAGACAATCTTCCAGTCAACGAATGGCGTCTGGGCCAAATCCACTCCTACGTATCCTGGCGCTGATGACATTGTCCGCGTGGTGGACATCCTCACCACCCGTGGCGTGATCAAAAAGGCCAGTAACGAAATATAGTATCTTTTGGTAGAGGGTCAGGCACCCTCCTAACCTTGTGTTGTCCATCAGTGGATATATGTTCTCCAAAATACTAATCCATATATGCACCTTCTCCTTTCCAGATTAGTAAAGATGGCACCACCAAAGGCACACACCCCAGCGAAACCAAAAGGGGTGAACTTCTTTAGATGCCGCGTATGCAGAGGAGTCCACGCCCTGAAGAAGTGCCAGAGGTTCCTGCGTCTGGCTGCGGAGAAGCGTCTTCGGGCAGTTTTGATCAACAAATACTGCCCGAACTGCCTTGCACATGAACATTCTAATGGTTCATGTCGCAGTGGTGGCACCTGTCGCTCATGCGGGGAAGGCCACCATACGCTTCTCCATATCCCAACCACCACTCCAGCCGAGACGCAGAACGCTGTCTCATCCACGCCGCCTCCTCCACCTCCAGAGTCCCTGGCGACAATCCTCTCGGTGGCAATCAGCATGCTGCCGACGGCCATCGTGAACTTGGACGTGGCCGGCAAAATTTTCGAGGTGCGTGTGCTGTTGGACGCTTGCAGTCCACACAGCCGCATGCCCAACTCATTGGCAAAAGCCTTTGGCCTTTCCGCCCAAGATGGATTTTGCCGAGCCTTGGTCAGGTCAAGGGTGTCGCCAGCATTCTCCATCCCAGTGACTCTCAAGATGGAGGAAATTCAGATCAGGACTCCGGCTCAGAATGTCGGAAAGGAGCTCCAGACTCGATACCCGGGCATTACGCTGGCGGACAATCGGTCCATGTGCCAAGCAGAGTCTCCATTGTTCTGGGGGCCGACGTCTATGGCGACGTAATCCTCCCAGGCCTTGTTCCGTCCCACGGTGGGCTGCCGTTGGCCCAGAACACTCTGTTTGGCTGGGTACTATCCGGTGTCTTCAAGACGTAGTCCGCCATCGCCCCTCAAGCCCCTCCAGCGGCCTCCAAAAAGATTCCGGCCCCATCTATTTGCAATAGTATTGCAAGGGGGGCGGAATGTTTACGCCGAAACTCGCCGCCGAAAAGTAGGCAGCATAGGCAGCGGCGTAAACAGTGCGAGAGTCACCAAGGGCTCTCGCGCTCTTTTTATCCTACATACAAGTAATTATGTTAAGTTAGGTTTTAAGTAAACCTACATAGATTATGTACTCACCAGTTGAAATAAACACAGTGAAGTGAACACCACGCGCCCCGCATTGTTTTCTATATTCGAATTGTTTTCGCGTCGGTTTTCAATTCTACAGCAAAATTTTCGCCTCCTACGATCCCCCAGAAGGGGGATCACAAACACAAATGCTTATTTCAATAGTTAATATACATACCTAAATACCTTATACAAAAAGTTTAAAGTTAATCGGCTTGCAAAATTTATATATTTTTACACTTTGAAGAACATTGTTGCAACGTACTACATTTTACGCGCGAAAAAACATATGTTCTTGGGTAATAGACAAAAAGCCCCACGAAGAGCTTTAGAAAACGATCAAAGCTTTTTTGATATCTATTAATACATTATTTAGTTACTTTAAAATATAACTTAAATAATAAAAAAGTAACTACTTATTAGAGGGTTAATTTAACTGTTTTTGAGTTCACGATAAAGAAATGTTACCGAAAGAGAATCACGTCGGGGTCAACCAAATGTTCAGGCAATGAGCTTTTTCACTGACTTTGAGAAGTGGTGTACCATTTAATAAAACGATCAAGTCAATATTTCAAGTTATATTTTCTTCAATATATTTTGCCACACAGGGCTTTAATTCACAAAAGACGGCGGCAGTGTCCGCATCAAACCGATTAAAATTAAAAGTGTCTCACAGCAGTACCGGTGTGATCAACACTTAATTTGTAACTGACTGACCAAATGAAGATTAGCAGCTGTGCTGGCTCTCCATTGGAGAGAGAGGAACACAGCACAAAGGGGAATGTAAAATCTATTGCTGCACAGAGCAATGTATAAGAGTGATAGTAAAAATAAAGTAAATCAAATTTCTGCTGCTGGCTGCATAACTAAACAAAATTGTTGAAATAAAAACTAAAAAATACTTTTCAAACAATAATAATAATATAATAATAAAAAATATAAGAGTATACCTAAGAAAATCATAATCAAATTAAAAAATACAAACGCTACAGTCAGGAGCTGACTGTATAAGGCCATGGATTATCATAGTATACCGTAGGCAATAGGTATAGGTATGCACTTCTAGCGCGTACCAAATTTCATTACAGTTGTTTCTTCTTGATTTTAATTTTTTTTGACTGTAACTTTTCTTTTAGTTTATTAGAATAAAAAAAAAAAAAAAAACAAAATAAGAAATAATTAATAAACGAAAATTCGCACCCGCCTCAACCGGGAGTTGAACGCACGCACTCTCGCGCAGCCGTCCGCCACTCTAACCACTCGGCCATTGCCTCATTTCTTCGCGCATCGGCAAAGCTGCATTGTGAACCAATTCTGTTCCCATACAATGCAAATAAAAAGTTTAATAAAATGCTGTGTGTCTGACGCTAGATTTGAACTTCGGTATGCTTGCGTAAATTAGGTCTGCCTAATTATTATATACATGTATGTTCAAAGTGAGTTTAATTCGTATCATATCTCACTTATTTATAGTCCGATTTTAATGAAATTTTCACATAACGCCCGTGGCAAGGTATTTGTCATGTATGATATATAACTTTGGTTGTTGAGTTAATATTGTAGGTTTTAAGTAGTTATTTCTGATTTACAGAGGCGGGAAGGGGCGTGTCCAAATTTTAAAAAACTTTGAGACACTGCAATATATATGTATGTTGTCACAAAATTTGATGACTCTAGCTCTTATAGTTTCTGAGATCCAGGTGTTCATACAGACAGACGGACAGACGGACAGACGGACAGACGGACAGACAGACATGGCTCAATCGACTCGGCTACTGATACTGATTCAGAATATATATAGTTTATGGGGTCGGAGATGCCTCCTTCTGCCTGTTACGCACATTTCCGTTCCGACAAACACAATAGACCATGAATTTTTTTAAAATCCATGGCCTAAAAAAACAAGTTCCCACTCCTACAGAACCCCCAACTGCACCACTTGACCACACATACACACTCACATACACTCACAACAAAAACCACTTACATACATCAACTTGCCACTTGCATTTATGTCAAATATTTATGTATTGCATCAGAACCACTTCAGCCTACTTAGATATAATCATCCGCAGTCCCAAATTCGGCGACAATAACAAATCAGCCTACTCTGATCAATTGTAAACATTCCCTCGAGAAGGGTCAAAACTGCTAAAGCAGCTCAAATTGTCCGCTGATCCGTTTCCATGCGCAATCCACTCAAGAGAGCGCATAAACATAAAAGAGAGCCTTATGTACGCCCAAAATAGAAGTAAATAAGATTCAGCCAAGTGTTTGCTAAGCGTTCAGTTTGTAGCTTAGATTCAGATTTAATTCC
This sequence comes from Zaprionus nigranus, assembly GCA_018903425.1. NCBI lineage: Eukaryota > Metazoa > Arthropoda > Insecta > Diptera > Drosophilidae > Zaprionus > Zaprionus nigranus. The sequence goes on from JAEIGD010000138.1 coordinate 60,519, forward strand.
GCCTTCAACTGTAAGACACGAATTGTCTCCGCGTACCACTTAAGTTCTTGGTTCCAATAAAAATATATTTTTTGAAAACCTTAAACCGCGGACGTGTAATTATATATTCTTTTTTTTTTCTTTACTTGTATATACACACATGCGTATACATGTATGTACATAAGTAATATGCACAATTTATATTTTAACTTCTTTGTTCGCTTACTTTTTGATTATTATATTTGTGGTTCCCTCCTTCCAATGGATGTGGAGTACGAGCCGGCTGCGCCAGTTACCAAATTGCCTTAGGTCGAGACGGTGGGAAGTACACGATGTGCATCCATACACATACATGTATGATGATTTGATGATTTTTTTATACGGATAATTAAAACGATCAACTGTTCAAGTAGATGGTACAACTCAGAATGACAAAGCTTTATTAAAAATATAATTATGTGTGCTTCTATGCTAGAGCTTTTTATCCCGTTAGTCGATGGTCACAGAGTAGAGACGAAAGCTTATTAAATATTTATGTATGTCGTCGGTGCTTATGATCCCGTTCCTTGATAAGCACAGAGTAGAGACGAGTTCGTGCTGAAAGACGAGATTGTCCCTGTTAAGGTAACTCACGCACAACCAGAAAATTAGTTTTAACTAACTTTTAACCAGCTGATGAGTTCTATAACTCGAGAGCAGCATTAGAAATTGAATTAAAATTCTTTCATTGAATTAAAGTTATTCAAACCGTTCTTATATGAAAATTCAAATGTATTCAAAGGAATGAAACCCTAAATCTAAATTAAATTTAAATTACAACCTAGCTTAAGTAACTTAATTTTCTAATATATGAGTCTCTACTTTATGGCCTATTAATTTGATTATTTTGGACGAGTATGTACACATGGTAGGCATATATATCTGCGTATCTTTAATACAGCTTCAAACTTTACTCAACAACTTTTCAATTGGCCCAACGTTCGAGAGAGTTGCGGATTCAATAAAAAAATATATAAGAAGAAAATTTGAAAATTAGTGAGTCTACCCGGTAGTTTGAACATTAATTAGTATATAAATGCCACGTGTTTTTATTCTCAGTCGAAGGCCTATTTTCTTTAAGCAGCAATTATAACTGCATTTATGTTGATTTACCTTCTCTCTATAAAAAAAAACGAAATGTATTTAAAAATTGTGAATTTATATAAAAAAATAGAATTGAATATGGATAACTAAATATTGTTATGGGTCTATCTGGATCTTTGCTGAGACATCATGAAATAATTGAACAGTCGTTCTCTTTGAATATTAGGGGCAATGCTTAGACATCTCCAGATACATTTGCTCGGTAGGGAGGATATAGATGAGGGACAATAACACCTAGTTCCCTCTAATTAATAATTTCAATATTCGTTTAAGAAGGTGTGTCGGCAACGATTTTGTCATTCTCGTAGATATTATCAATATGTTAGTTAAACCGTGCACTTATATTTTATGATGTGGTATGTACTAGGGAGTTAACCCTGGAAAACCGCGACCAATCCGGCGAGCTTGGACCGAGCAAAGCAAGAGTGCACATCCTCCGGACCCAAAACTCCACGGGCTCAGGCTTCTATCAGTCACCTTAGCCTGAGCTTTAAAGCCATTAATACGAGCTGTACACTACACATAAATGGCACCCAACGTATGAGGCCGAAATAGCTTAAAAGGGAATAAACTATTCTCAGTTCCCCAGAAAACATTTTAGCTTGCTTTGCTCTACTTCTCGGCTAGACTTTACATCACTCAGCAAATTTTGCTTGGTTACATATTTATTTTATATAGAAGGTTTAGGGAGAACCAGATTGACAACCCATACCATTGACGTAAGTACAGCAAGTCCCGTTAAACAGCGGCAGCCATTTCCCCAGCCATAAAAAAATAATGTTCGCTGAGGTTGATAATATGCTGGCACTCGACGTCATAGAAGAGTCCTCTAGCCCGTGGAGTAGTAATTGTGTCTTGGTGAATCATATCCACTCCCTCATATCGACGCAATTTTAAGTAGATTACCACCGGCACGTTATATCACCGGTCTAGATATGAAACATGCGTATTGGCAGATACCCTTAGAGGAGAAATTACAACGATATACGGCTCTTACTATACCGAACAGACCGCTATATCAGTACAAAATGATGCCTTTCGGTTTATGTAATGCCGCTCAAACTCTATGTCGCTTGATGGATACAGTCATTCCACCCCATCTAAGAACACGTGAGTTCCTTTATCTTGACGATCTCCTGGTTTTAATTCGCATTTAGTTCTTCAGGAAATCAACCTGTACTTGAGGAAGGCTAACCTGACCATTAATGTTGGTAAATCAAATTTTCGCATGAAGGAAATTTCATATCTCGGGTTTACAATAGGCAACGGACAAATAAAAACCAACCCATGCGACAAAAAAGATTTATCTGGCAGATTAGCCAGATGGTCCATGAAGTTACGATTTACGACTTTTGACATTTTACATAGAAGCGGTTCGCAAAATGTTGTGGCTGACACCTTGTCACGTAGAGATGAACCTTCAATTGAATTCATAACCCTTTTTAAAGAAGGTCCAACAATTGATTTAGAATAAAAAAAGAATTGAATTCGCCTGAGTACCAATCTCTTATTGGAAAGATTAAATTAAATCAGTCCGAGTTCTGCACACTGTGGAATGAGAAAAACTTTTCTTTTGGCCGCGTGTGGTCAGCGAAATTCGGCAATACATATCAGAATGTGATGTCTGTAGAACTACCAAGATTCCAAACACAGTCCTAAAACCACCGATAGGAACGGCCTTTTCAGAAATTGTACATTGACCTTTTAGGACCTTATCCGCGTTCGAAAAGTGGCAATATTGGTTTGTTAATAATAGTTGACCATAACACAAAGTTTAATTTTGTATGCCATTTAAAAAGTTTACAGCACCTAAGATTTGTGAATATTTAGAACAATCCATTTTCTATACTTTCGGGGTGCCCGAAACAGTCTTAACAGACAATGGCTCACAGTTTAAATCCAGCCATTTCCGGAAATTCCCTTGATATTTTTGGTGTTTTCCATAAATGCACCGTAATTTATTCACCGCAGGCTAATACCAGTGAGCGATTAAATCGATCGGTATTGGCTGCAATACGAGCTTACATTGGAACTGAACACTCGAATGAATTTGAATGCCATTAGTGGCGCACTAAGAGCTACTCTTCATAGACGTACCGGGTATTCACCTTATTTTCTGACCTTCGTCCAGAATATGATTCTAAACGGTCAAGATTACGAATTGTTACCCCCTTAGATTTGTTGGAAGATGATACTTAGAGAGAACTGAAAATATGAAAGTGGCCCGACAAATAGCTGTAGCATATCTACCCTACCAATATAGTAAATGATTGGGTTTAACTTAGCGTCAATACATTGTGACACTTTGTCATAATAAATACAAAAATACAAATACCCAAAAGACCAATAACTAAATAAGCATTCCAGCGCCCAAGTAATACGATCTAACCCTTATACATAAGCCGATCGCGGAGCGTGAGAATGCTGAGAATGCTTTTGCAGCTCAAGTGGTCGAGCTATACATAAGATATGCATGCCTTCTCTATACATATGTATATGTATATATGTAATTAGAATACATAGATATAAGCATTGCATGTGCGGGTTAGCTGAACCCAACATCAGCACACATTAAACATTCAAATAAAGAACCTCAATCAGAGCAGAAGCTCTTTGCTCTTAAACAACTAAATACATTTTTATCAACTAACACTCGTTACTTGGCGACCGTGACAGTGTTCACTAGTTCACAGTGATTGTGTTGTGCTAATAATTACAGTCCACTGACATTAGTTCGACTATAAACTAATTAAATAACTAAATAAATAACAGAACGGCTATGAAAACGGCTGACAATATAAAAAAAACAATAATTGATGGCAGAGGAGCCACAATTCTCAACGGCTGTGCCTACCAAACAGAGGGACTTGCCGACGCTGCAAGAGGCCTTGTAGGAAAATCCAGCCGATGGACCCCGCCCACTCACAATAACTGAGTACCGGGCCAGGCAGGAGAAAATGGCACCTAGAAAACACGAGAAGTGGACAACGAGTAAAACTCCTATATATATATGTCCTATAATAACATTTTAGCTGACTCGAGGTCAATATCGGTTCGATTTTGCATCATAGCTTATCTAGCCGATATTTTTGCCAAACACAACAAGAACACTTGTCAAAAGACAAGGAGCGGGCTTGAATGTACAATTGTTTCACGAAGTAGCCAACTTCGATCATCAGCATTCATCGCTGACTATAAATATATATAAAACAAGCTTCGCAAAGATGCGAAACAACGCAAACGGGCTGCATAAATGCCAATGCCCCAATTTGCCTAAATTTTAATTTCTAACTCCAAGCCGAGGCGGGAAACCACTGCTTTGAAAACACTAATATCTGTTGGGCTTTTTTAACTAACAATGCTGTTGGACAATTTTTTTTTTAATTGTAAACAAATATGTGAGCCAACCACATTTATTAACAACTAATATTTCCACGTCTCTGGCACTGAGTCTATATATACTCAGCTGAAAAAATTGTTTGTGAAATAACAATGAAAATATATCAAATCTATCTTCATTCAGTATAAAAAAAAATTTTATTTTTATTTTTGATTGTCAAGAAGAAAATGCTTTTACTTCTTTCAAGAAAAATTCACAAATAGAATATCTCATTTTTTCTTTTCACGATACGTTTTATTGAATTAATATAAAACCACATAATGGGATGGTTTAGCGATTCTAGCGAGGCAAAAGATAATACTGCCAACGTAGTGAATAATGTCAAAATAATAGATCACAGGGACGATATAAATTCGTTGTGGATCTTATTATTGATCATAACAATACTAGTGTTAATTTTACAATTTTTGCTTACAATTTATGTTAAGCACAATAAAATTATTAAAGCGTTATATAGGTAGAGCAAACCATTTAGACCATACTTAAAAAGAAAAAAAAAAAAGGAATGAATAAGAAGAAAGCTTCATTCCAATACAAGAATTTAATGGACTGAAATAGCGAAATGAATAGACGAATTTCGCGATAAGTTTGACAGATCATATAAATGCATAAATAAAGATGCAGTAATAGAAGCCAAAACATTGAAAAACCATACATAGAGAGTAGTAGGAGAATACAATAATATAGTTACCTTAGTAAATAGCTATAAAAATAGATTCACACCTGAGCACTGTAACAAGATTAACTAATATCAGAAAAAGAAGACATATTCTGATTAACGTGCCAGAAAGTCTAAGTCAATTGGGGGGAATTCGATCCCGACCAGTTCAAAGAACTAGACGAATCTATTCAATCAAGCGACGCTGAATCCGATAGTGGCATTGAAACACTAGAAGGAAGCGATCGAATTGAGTATAAGCCAGAAGCAATAACAATTTCCGAAATGGCACAGACAAGATTAAATAATATCAGAAAAGAAGACATATTCTGATTAACGTGCCAGAAAGTCTAAATGAATTGGTGGAATTCGATCCCGACCAGTTCAAAGAACAAGACGAATCTATTCAATCAAGCGACGTTGAATCCGATAGTGACATTGAAACACTAGAAGGAAGCGATCGAATTGAGTATAAGCCAGAAGCAATAACAATTTCCGAAATGGCACAGACATTGACAGAATTTATCAGCCACATCTCTGATACCAGAGTTTGACGGTAGGCACGAAAATTTACAAAGTTTTTAGATGCTCTAGGTCTATTAGACACCTTAAAAGGCACGCATGAGACGACAGCGATAAGCCTTATAAAAACTAAACTTAAAGGCCATGCAAGGAATCTTATAAGTAATGAGCAGACAATTGCTGCAACTCAACTGTCAAGTGCCGTAAAAGGAGAATCGCTAGAAGTTATATTTGTCAAGCTTCTCAATCTGCAACAGAAAAAATAAAACAGCTAACCAAAACACCCAAGAGGTGGAGAAGGCGCCTATATCAGTGAAGGTCTCAGCCAATCCCTTGCAAATAAATACAGCACTACAACCGCTGTAAAAGCCATGACACAAAATTACTCCATTGATAAGGTAAAACTTATCATGCAAGCAGGCACATTGATAAACATGAATAATATCATCTCAAAATTTGTAAACAGTTGCACGGAGATAACAGGTCAAAGTAACACTGTACTCTATTATCGACAAGGTGCAAATAACAATAAGAGAGGTAGCCGAGGTTATAATCGTGGTAGAAATAGCTACCACAACAATTACAACCAAGGCAGCAATTACAATAATAACAATAATAATAAATATAATAACCGTGGAGGAAGGCGAGAGCAAAAACCAGTAAGAGGCCGACGTAAGTCCAAGCAGTGCAACAATAACAACAATGTAGGAATGGCGCAAAATACATCGGAAAACTCACAGAACCCTTTAGGAAACAATAAATGTAAAAGTTTATTATATCAATTATAGTCTTAATATATTCGTAAATTTCTACAATCATTCAACTGAAAATAAACTAGTATTCCTCATAGATACTGAGGCATATATCTCACTTCTAAAAGTAAATTCTGATAATTTCAAAATTCAGGATAAAAAATAATAAACATCCAAGGTACTGGCCAAGGTGTAATAAAGTCTCTCAACCACATGAATTTCATTTGGTAGACTCAAATTTTTCAATACCAATACAATACAATGTGATGGAACAATAGGCATAGATTTTATAAAAAAATTCAATTGTCAACTAGATTTCAAACAAAGGTAAGACTGGTTTATAATTAGGGCCCAAAATTTAAATTATCTAATATATGTTCCGATAACAAATAGCGATGGCAACAATACAGTTCTACTGACAGCCAGATCACAAGTTATTCGGAAAATAGACTTTAATACAGTTAATGATTACATATTTGTTCCTAATCAAGAATGTATACATGTATACATTCGACTTCTAAATACAAGTAATTTCGACCAATTGGTCAAAGTAAAAAAATCCAATATGAAAACCTAAAAAGAATATGACATTCATAACACCAAACCAGTAAGAAAAGCAACAGTCGCGCAGCACGCGACAGTGGGATACCCTTCGACCTATGTATGTATGTTCCTATGTATGTACCCACATGCTTTGAAATTAATCCCGACAGATGGCGCTCGCGCTTTGCGCTCGCCCGCCTCCCTTGTTAGCTGACAGAAGCACTTGGTTTTATGCTCATACTTTCTTATATAACTTCTGTGTTTATTGTCCGATCGGATTGTAATTTGGAGACTACGTAGATATTTCATTCAGCTTAGTATATGTTAAAGTCAGAAAGTTGTATCTTTTATACAGCGCTTACAAATTGAGTTCAAAAATTAATTTATTGATTTGCGGGGGCGGTGGGCGTGGCACTTAACATTTGAAATAAACTTGATCTGCGCCGAGTACATAGGAACCTTCATTCCAAATTTGGTGTCTCTAGCATTTATAATAGCTGAGATCTGTGTGTTCATCTGGTCAGACGGACATCCGGACATCCGGACATCCGGACAGACAGACAGACATGGCTCAATCGACTCGGCTAGTGATCCTGAGCAAGAATATATATACTTTGTGGGGTCTGCCACGCCTCCTTCTGCCTGTTACATACATTTGCATTTTGCACAAAGTTAGTATACCCTTTTTGACCATTTTCAATGGTCGAAGGGTATAAAAAATTCAACATAGAGAACGTAGGTGTAATTGGTAATTTGTAATTTAAATTGTATTTCTGTACATTTATTTTGCTTCTTCAGCGTCTTGAAATTTGTTTTTGTTTCAATTTTACACTCCCACGCTTTTTCGCTCTCACACGTTTGCTCCGCTCTCTTAGTGCGCTGCTTTGTGTCAACGATACAGCTGTAGTTGTTCTTCTATTGTTTTACTCTCGGTTCGAGCTTACACTTTTACGCTCTCCCACTCTCACGTCTTTTTACGCTCTCCGAGTGTACTGCGTATGTGTTAGTGCTCATTTTACAGCGCTGCCTTTTGAATCAGCTGTCTTGTTATAATTATCGCAACCTTTCTTTTCTTTGCTCTCTATCTTTGTAACAGTTCTCTCCTAGCTTTTTGTTTTTGTCTGTTCTTTTCTCTTATGCGAAAAGGTTTTCCATATTAAGTGCGTCGGCTTAACGGTCCGTATCAAGGACGCCCTAAACACCAAGTCCTGCCTGCATTGGTCTTGCCAATTCTGTCGGGGTAAGGAACTCAATTTGAACAGTATCCCTCAGGCAGACTAAGTTTGAACTTTATAAGCTTCATTTTTAACAGTTACAGTCCGATTTTACTAGTGTGGAAGCCAAGTTTAAGGCATTTGACTTCGATGAGCCCCTTAATCTTTCACCATCGACTTCTTCAGGCATAATCTCTCCTAGATCTCTCCTATCTTCTACGACTCCTTCAACCACCCCAGCTAACTTGTCGGATCCACCAACTCTGGTCGTCACCTCTCCTTCGCCTGAGTCTAATAAAACTTCTAATAAAACTACTAAAACTACTTCCAATAAGAAAGTTTCTTTTAATAAGAAAGATACAATATATAATCCCTCTACCTCTTCCAATTCGTCTGGCTCTATTCTGAGTGTAGACAATTTAGTAACTTTACCCGTGATTTCCTCCCCCATTTCGGTACAGAGTGTAAAACCTCTAGTTGCCGTTAAAACTAAGAAGTTGGTCTTCGTTTCTCGTCTGGCACCTGACATTTCGAAAAATGATGTAAAATTATACATCCTTTCTAAAATCCAGTCTGAAAATTTAGTCATTGAAAAATTTAACTTTAAATTTCCCAGAGAAATATCTTCTTTTTAAAATTAGTATTTCGGCTGAGCATTTCCCAATTGTGTGCAATGGATCTTTTTGGCCGCCTGATCTAATTGTTAAGGAGTTTACTCCTAAACAAAAGACTAATACACCTGTTACCCTTCATTCGCTGACCGTTGAATCTCCGAACGGAACAGCAAAAAATTTAAAAAGTATAAAAAACTAAATTCTAACCTCTTTGTTGCCTATCGAAATGTTCGAGCCCTAAATACTAAACTTTCCAAACTTATTACTAATAGTATATCTTTTGTCTATCATATTTTAATATTTACTGAAACTTGGTTAAAACCGGATATAGAAAATAGTTAAATCTTTTCTAATAAGTATACTTCTTTCAGATGTGACCGTTTGTCGCGATCTGGAGGAGGGGTTCTTATTGCCTTTAATTCAAATCTGTCTTCTGATATTGTTTCAATAGACTGTCTGCCCAAATTAGAATTCGTGTGCGTTAAAATAACTTTAAATCATATTTCAGTTTATGTAACTTGCTCTTACATTCCGCCTTCCTCAGAAACTTCTTTGTATCTGGAACACCTCTCTTGCATTAAATCTATAGAATCAGAACTTTCGTATAGAGATTACTTATTGGTTTTTGGTGATTTCAATTTACCTCAAATAAATTGGTCCTCTCATTCAAATGTTTTGATTCCCTCCATCTTTAACCTATTTATCAATGGTGTTTCTGAACTATCCTTGTTTCAAATTAACACTTCATAACCATAAAAGGCAAAATCCTTGACTTAATTTTCACTCCTGATACTCACATTAATAACATTTCAAGAACTAATCCCTTAGTCTTTCCTGAAGATCCTTATCATCCTACTTTAGAACTTGTTTTAGAACTGCCGTCCACCTGTTGTCCAACCCAAACTGAAATTGTTAAGTGTGCTTCAAAATCAGGCTGCTTCCGCAAAACTGACTTTGTGAGGCTTAATAATCTAATTCTAGAACACGATTGGTCTTGTTTTTATGCATGCACGAACTTAATTACTTGTACTTCATATTTTTATAATACCTTGAACAAATTTTTCGTCGAGTGTGTTCCACGTGTATATCCTGCCAAGACTAAAAGTCTTCCATGGTTTACTCGTGAGTTACTCAGGGTGAAAAACTTAAAATCTCGGTATTATAAAAAATTTAAAAAAGCGGGAAATCCTTCTGATTTTTCTCGTTATACTGTTGCAAAGACTTATTTTATTGCTCTTAATAATAAATGTTATGATGACTATATACATCGCTGTCGGCTTCAATTTGCACGTGATCCTAAGCAGTTATATAATTTTGTTAACTTGAAACGTAGATCTAATGAATTCCCATCTCGTCTCTCTTATGAAAATAATGAAGCAACTAATGACCAGGCCGCTGCTGATCTTTTTGCGAATTTTTTTCAATCAACCTATTCATCTAATACCTATGATTCTAATCTTTCTTATCCTTATCCTATTCATAACTTTAATTCAATTTCTTGCCCTAGTATCGATGAAGATGCTGGTTCCGCAAAACTGACTTTGTGAGACCCCCACTTGGGGGCCTGCCGGCATAACCTATTCTAATTCTAGAACACGATTGGTCTTGTTTTTATGCATGCACGAACTTAGTTACTTGTACTTCATATTTTTATAATATCTTGAAAAATTTTTTCGACGAGTGTGTTTCACATGTGTATCCAGCCAAGACTAAAAGTCTTCAATGGTTTACACGTGAGTTACTCAGGGTAAAAAAAAATCTCGGTATTATAAAAAATTTAAAAAAGCGGGAAATCCTTCTGATTTTTCTCGTTATACTGTTGCAAAGGCTAACTTTATTGCTCTTAATAATAAATGTTATGATGACTATATACATCGCTGTCGGCTTCAATTTGCACGTGATCCTAAGCAGTTTTATAATTTTGTTAACATGAAACGCAGATCTAATGAATTCCCATCTCGTCTCTCTTATGAAAATAATGAAGCAACTAATGACCAGGCCGCTGCTGATCTTTTTGCGAATTTTTTTCAATCAACCTATTCATCGAATACCTTTGATTCTAATCTTTCTTATCCTTATCCTATTCATAACTCTAATTCAGTTTCTTGCCCTAGCATCGATGAAGATTCTCTTACTAACCTGCACTTGGTTAAACCCATTAACTCACCTGGACCTGACGCAGTATCAGGATGTGTTCTTAGATATTGTGCCTTCTCCTTATATACACCTATTTATAGGTTATTCAAATTATCCTTAGCTACTAGTAATTTTCCTTCAGTCTGGAAAGAATCATATTACATCCCTCTTCACAAAAATGGGTCTAAATCGCAAGTGAAGAATTACAGGTGCATTTCTAAATTATCAGCAGGTGCTTCCCGTTGCCTGCGCGTAGCGTCTGACACCTGCGTAATCAGCAAGGCTAGTCTGTCACTATCAGAGCCAGTATTCTGGTGGGTGGTTTGAGACTCTCCTAATTTGTTTCGATATGTAACATATATAATAACAGGGTCATGCTTTCGTTTTTGTTTTGCGGTAGGTATATTTGCTTTAGTCTAATTTAGAGTGCTCAGAAAAGTTGTGCATTTTTTATAGAATGGCGGTATTTTAGTAGATCAATACCCACGCAATAATCCAGCCACACTTTCATAACTAGAAGAAGAAAAATGAAAAAAAAAAGCTTTCGTATCTTAATAACGTCGGAGCATCATTATCAGAAATTATCTGCTATCCAGGTCGTTTAGAATACGAAAGTAATAAGCGAGAGAGAGGAACAAAACAAAAATAGCTTTCTTATCGCCTCAAGGTCGGAGCGTTGTTATCAGAAACAAATGCGTCCGCTATCCAGACTCTTTGACATAAGAAAGTATTAGAGAAAGATAAAGGACGAAAAGCTTTCGATTCATAATAACGTCGGAGCATCATTATCAGAAATTATCTGCTATCAGATCATTTAGAATACGAAAGTGGAAAGTAAACATAAAGAATAAAACAACAGTACATCCTTATCGCATCACGGTCGGTGCGTAGGTGTTTGGAACACATCTGCTATCCAGACACATAGATACGAAGGAAAGCGTTTATTCGTTTATAAGCTTATATTTCAACAAGAGGAGGGAAGGCAAAACAGAAGAGAAAGAAAACAAAAAGAACAAATAACAGAATGCATTCGAACTAATAAGTCGTAAGATGATGATGACTAATATTCATTGAATTTTTTTAAAATCGGCTTGCCGGTCTGGCCGACATTTTGGGCGCCAGAAATTATCTTCTGTAACAGTTTACGTAGAAATAACGACATATATCTGAACCAGCTAATGGTCGCTACCCTGCAACTGATTGAATCTACAATAATATAATTTAAATTCGCGTGCTGGTGTTAACTGAGATCATAGGCATCTGTACAGACAGATAAGGGGACAGTATAAGGAGAGGAGTGTAAACGAAGACGTTGAGAGGAAGAAGAATAGAATTAAAACTAGCTGACTAAACTGACTTCGACTCGATCGTGCTGCTTGCTGGTGTTGTTGTCCAGCTGATTCGGTCGCCCACCCTACTATGACCTTTTCATCCGATTTAATTCCATGTTCATAAATGGTCCCTACGATCGAGTCGATCAGCTAATACCCTACCCCATTTCGACGAAGCATGACCCTAGTAATAAATCTAGCAGGAGTCCATTTGATTAATTTAACAATTTATTAAATATAGTAAACATAGTATTGTATATAAAAATTATTGTCCTATTATATTTCAGTTGTTTTTCTTTTTGGTTATTAATTATTTAAGTGATGTTATACAGCTTTCTACCACATAAAAAAAATCGGCACTTTTCTCAGCCCCGGGCTTGCTGGGCTTCTGCCCGCTCCGCGTTTCTCGAAACAACTGCTGTATAGGTTGTTCGAAGCGAAGAGCGGCTCAATATCAGAATGTGGGGGAGAAGCAGTAAGTTGCGATTGCAAAATACTCTGTCCGATTGTCGCAAGTTGGCAATTGCGCTAGCTGCAGGGTTTAAAAATAGAAAGGAACAAGGATAAAAAACTCCCTTAATTGGCAAGAAAATTATTCTCATTATTACCTGATTCATTTCAGTTAGCCTAGCAGCGGATGCTACTCTCTTTGTCCTAGGTAGAGTATTTAACGACCACTGTAGGGTCGCGGAATCAAGTGTCTGGGTGATCAACGATCGAGCAGCAAATAGTCCGAGCTGAGGACTCGACTGAGCAAGAAACCTCCGCTTGCCTTTTTGCAACGGTACAGACTGTCAGGATGACGTTAGCATCATGCTGAGTCATTGTGCCGCTGGAAAGTCAACCAGCCCTTCGATATTTAAATCGGCATTATATTTATCTATAATATATAAATGAGCGAGGTAAATCGTCGGCAAGTGCAGACGTGTTTAAGCCTGTGCTCCGGTAAAGAACCTAAAAGTGCAGTGAAATGAAGGAATTGATTGAGAATATTAATAAACAGCGAAAGGACGCTTAGTGCGATGTCAGGTCATACAATATATTGTGTAATAAAATAATAAAATCACACATTAATAATATAATAATATATAATAGTCCGTTGTGTAATGAGCCAAAGTGATATTCGTGCCCAGCGCCAAAAAAGAGCGCCGTCTATCTTCAATAAGAAACAACGCGTATTTTACTGTGTTCGCTGAGCAAATGGACAGTCAAAAACTTCTCAAACCGGGCAATGAACCCAACGAAAGTGAACGACCGCGCTCTTGTTCTCCAATGCTGATGTCTTCGGCATTTGAAACAATAATTTTAGCAAACACCTCTTAAGTCGTGCCAACAGCTCACACCGAGCGATGAGAACGCTTATCACAGAGACGTGTGGTTACCTACGCTCACTAGCACTGTAACGTCTATTACAACTGCAAGCGCAACAACAACAACAACAAATGCAACGACATCAACCGCCGGCTTAATTTTGTCGTCCTCAGCATCTGCTTCTGCTGTGCTAGCAACAAAAACAAAGCACACGAAGTGGAGAGAAGAGTGCGCCAGCCCGATGCCGCACCCGACACCGAGCCAACCGATCGTCTCCGGGCAGTGCCAGTGCCCAGCAAATTCCAGCTGTAGCGTCAGCTGCTAGACCGCGTGAACAGGAACCAAAACAAACACCAAAAAAATGCTCGACTATACAGACTGGTACGGATCGCTATATGCAAATAAAGCGTAAGTTGAGCCCCAACACAAAGGCTGGTAATCTGCCAAAAATTAATCGCATAAATGATGCCAGTCAGAATCCTGGAGCTGCCAACTCTAACAGATTCGCCATCTTAGCTCTTCTCGAAACCGATCAGCGCGTCGAACCATCTGTACGGGAAACAAAAGCAGTTAAGCCTCCACCGATATACATAAGAGAGCCTAGTTCAAACGCTCTTGTAGACAAATTAGTTGCTCTCATCGGAAACAACAAATTCCACATAATCCCCCTCAAGAAGGGAAACATTAATGAGACGAAAATGCAGATAAAAACAGAGTCGGATCACCGTATTGTAACTAAATACTTGGACGAAGCCAAAAAAAATTACAACACTTATCAACTAAAAAGTGGCAAGGGACTGCAAGGTGTACTAAAAGGTACCGAATCCACGGTGCCGCCTACTGAAATAATTGAGGCACTCAAAGCGAAAAATTTCAACGCTTAAACGCCAATATACATTTTAAATAGAAACTTTTTAAAATCAAACTCGAGCCAGAAAGCAAAAGGCTGGCGAAGAATGAAGTACTCCCAATTTATAAGCTACAATTCCTGCTGCATCGCAGAATCAGTGTAGAGGAGCCGCATAAGCGTATGCGCATGCTAGCGTACGCTGCATGAACGATTTCTACAGACAAATTGAGTCTGCCGCCGACAAAGTTATTTTGCTGGATTTCACCGCCACCTGGTGCGGCCCCTTTCAGGATATGGAAAAAACGGTAAAATCTCTGGCACGAAGATATGACAAGGAGGCGGTCGTTCTGAAAATGGATGTGGACACGTTCGAGTACCTCGTCGAGAAATACAAAGTCCGCAGCATGCCAAAATTTGTTTTCCTCAAGAATAATCGTAATGTAGGCAGCTTCACTGGCGCCGACGAGGATAAGCTAATCAGAATGATGGCTAAGTTTGACAAATAGAACGGGAAATGAAGAAAATGAAACCACATGGCGACGCTGAGCGTTGTCGGTTCCTAATATGCTTTTAACTTTGTATTCAACCTACTACCTGTATTGACTGTCATGTGTAACGACAATTGATGTATTATTAATAATTATATATTGTATGTTTTATGTTTAAGCTTACCTCAAAAAAAAACTTTTATACGATAAACCTAACCTCGAAGAGACTATACTATACTATATACAATCACACATTATTTACTTCACAAATATATATGTAATAAATGCACTAACTCCCAAGAATACGGACACACAAAAACATACTGCACCTTGAGGTCTGTCTGCGTTGTCTGTAGCGAACCACGTGCCACTGCTAACTGTCCAAAAAATAGGGAAGATACAACAATTAAAAAGTGCAGTAACTGCGGGAAAAAGCACACAGCAAATTGGAGAAGCTGCGTCGTGTACAAGGAGCTAAAGAGCCGCCTAAATAAACGTGGGGTATCAGCTCGT
Source organism: Zaprionus nigranus (assembly GCA_018903425.1). Taxonomy (NCBI): domain Eukaryota; kingdom Metazoa; phylum Arthropoda; class Insecta; order Diptera; family Drosophilidae; genus Zaprionus; species Zaprionus nigranus. The sequence goes on from JAEIGD010000138.1 coordinate 75,973, forward strand.
AACTATAGTAACCCTTACACATACACTGCTCCACCAACACACCAACAGTCTAACATATTAAATCCGGCTGCCGTAGAAACCATACATGGAATTTTATTTGCAAGCGCTCTCAAAACGGGACTGCAAGCTCCCGCTCTAGTAGCAAAAACTGCCCATCCCCCACATGTGGAACACATGCTTCCAAATGCTCGAACACAACCCCAACCAAGTGGCATTGAAGCAATACTGATGTCCCTACAGCGAAGTATGAGAGATTTTATGGCATTTATGCAAACTACGATGCAAAACCTCATAAAAAACTGGCATACTCGTAAGAAGTCGTGTTAAGCACTACTTCTTAAACAGATTCGAAAAAGACTACCTGCAATCTACTTCTATAGTGTTGAATCTCAGCTGTGGTATAGTGACTCTGGCTGCAGTCTATTGCCCACCACGTTTCTCGATCTCTGAAGAGCAATCCCTAAAGTTTTTCAACACACTAGGTGAGAAATTTATCGCAGCGACTACAACGCCAAACACCTGTACAATGCTCAATCGACCCCAACGGCTCACAAGCAATTCAACAAACTGGTCAAAGTATAAAAAGTATGTATGTTCGCATATCGAATCTTCACCAGAATTGAATACAGAGGAAGATGTCGAGAACTTAACAGAAACACTCGAAGCTGTCCTAGTCTCAGCGGCCAAAGCAGCGACCCCTGCTGAGAAACACCCTGGAAGCTACAAAATAACAAACCGAGAAATCGAACTGCTGGTTATACAAAAACGCAGCTTACGGAGAGAGTGGCAGTCCAGCAGATCACCAAAAGCCAAATACAGGCTTAAGGTAGCGACGCGTACTATTACCAAGGCGCTCAAACTAGATGAATCCCAATCACAACGTAGGTACGTGGAGCAACTTACTCCTAACAGCACAAAATATTCATTGTGGAGAGCGCACAAAAAGCTAAATACACCCACGGAAACAATTATGCCTCTACGTAGTCCTACTGGCAGCTGGCTCCGTAGCGATGAAGAAAAAGCGAGTGCGTTCGCCGACCATCTACAGTGCGTCTTTCGGCCAAACCCTGCTTCCAACACTTTCTTTCTCCCATCTGCATCGGAAGGCGACCTAGCACCTCAAGAGCCCATCGAGTTTTACCAGAGTGACATATCAAATGCCATGAAAGAGCTTAAAGCTCGAAAGCAGCCTGGCTTGGATTTGATAACTCCAAAAATGGTTCTGGAACTGCCAAAATGTGATATTTTATACATCTGTTCAGTATTCAACCTAATTGCAAAACTTGGATATTTTCCGCAACGATGGAAGAAGTCTACAATCGTGATGATCCCCAAACCTGGAAAAGACAAAACGCAGCCATCATCATACAGACCGATCAGCCTACTGAGAAAGCTCTTGTTAAAAATCAGCCCGCACCTCAACGAGCACAACATACTCCCACTGCATCAATTTGGCTTCAGAGAAAAGCACGGAACAGTCGAGAATCGGGAATACTGCACAAACATTCGATCGAGTATGGCTAACTGCGTTAATATTCAAAATTACCAAGCTCCTTCCACAAAACACGCACAAGCTGCTTAAATCGTATCTTTGTAATAGAGCTTTTGCAGTAAGATATAATACCAGCATCTCACACGAATGTACAACCGCGGCTGGTGTGCCTCAAGGCAGTGTTCTGGGCCCTATCCTCTACATCCTTTACACTGCGGACAACCCTACAGACTCTCAGCTGACAACTTCGACGTTTGCGGACGACACCGCTATAGTTAGTCGCTCAAAATGTCCAATAAAAGCTACTGTACAATTAGCCCGCCACTTAACATCCATAGAGCGATGGCTGGCGGATTGGCGTATACAAATAAATGAAGGCAAATGCAAACAGAACGTTCACACTAAACAAGGCAAGCTGCCCGCAAACTTGGCGCAAACACATAGAGGCCAAAACGCTACACATGAAAATGAAGGCAAGGAGCCTTCACTGGCTCATTAACGCTCATTCTCCCCTTCGTTTGGAGCATAAAGTCCTGCTGTACAACTCTGTTTTAAAGCCTATCTGGACCTATAGCGCCGAGCTATGGGGCAACACATCCAGAAGCAACATAGATATCGTCCAGCGAGCACAGTCTAAGATACTGAGAACAATGACTGGTGCACTGTGGTACCTACGGAACGATAACATCCACAAAGACCTTAAAATTAAGTATGTTCTTGAGACAATAGCGGAGAAAAAAGTGAAACACTTAGAAAAGCTGGCTACACATCCAAATCCCCTTGCAAAAAGTTTAATCAATGTATGAAGCCGACTGCGCCGCAACGACCAACCAGCCCAGCGTTGAGATGTTAGAGCACTTATGTGCATCCCAATACTTTTACTAAGTAATTGTTAATTTGATTAGAATAAGATTCGCATACTTATTGTTAATTTCTTAATATAGAAAATAAATAAAGAAAAAATTAAAAAAAAAAAAAAATTATATTTGTCGAAGAAAAAAAATAATAAAACCAGGTTCTTCAGGGATCTTTCTGGTATAAAAGATATAGTAACTAAAAATCTGATTTTTTTTTTTATTTAAATTTTAGCATGTACTCAACGAAGTATTGGTATACTACCAGTTTGGTGCATTGCTCATAACATTTTGGGTGGTCTACTACTATATCTAAAACAGAAATCATTGCCTTTCAGGCAGTTTCCGTAATGTTCTTCGCTCTTCTTTTTCCACGTTTGGAGTGGAAATGAAAAATGAAATAAACAGGCTTTATTGCTTAAGGTCTTTTCCTAACTTATGCCTTATTCGAGATTTTATAAAGCTTGGAGCGAGTTTCGCATTGTATCCAATCGAGAAATTGCATTGGGAAAAGTTGCGTCGATAGACCTCTTGACCCACATCGAATGATACTTCACGCGCGCCAAATTATATGTATTTTCGTTGCGTTGATGCTGTTTGCGCATTGTGGTTATTGCCTTTTCGCGTTCTATGTTAAAGCTATCTTCCCTGTTAAAGCACACTGACCGATCTTCTAACATTTCCAGGTTTTTTAATAGTTTGAACGTTGATCCGTTGGTGCTTGCTTTTATTGCGGCGATCACGGACCTATTCACTCGTTCGGATGCGTCTCCCTGTGGAGCTGTGGTATTACGTCTTTTGGTAGCCAAATTTTCCACACCATATCGTCAGCTATTCGGCCGCCAATTGCATGTTCCATTCTACGATATATTATGTTGTTCACGACTTTTACGTCTGGCAGTTTATTTCCATTTTGTTTCACTAATGCCTCGTATTCAATGCTTCTGAACGAATCTGCTTCTATATCGATAAATTGATCAAGGTCAACGCTGGCTAAATCTTCAGTAAATGTTCGCGACAGTGCATCTGGAACAATATTTTGGCTTCCTTTGCGATGTTTGATTTCAAAGGTAAACCCTTGCAATCTAAGAGCCCATCTTGCAAGTCTGCTGCTTAAGTCTGTTTGAGACATAAGCCACTTTAATGAGGCGTGATCTGTGACAACTGTAAATTTTTGCCCTTCTATGTACGCTCTGAATTTCTTTATTGCTGGTATAGCTGGTAAACACTCCTTTTCTGTAACCGAATAATTTCTTTGGCTTTGGTTAAGTTTCCTTGACATAAAGGCTATAGGAACTTCGTTTCCCTCGGCATTTAACTGAGCCAGTACACCACCAATACCAGTGTGACTGGCATCGCAGTGAAGTTTCATCGGACCACTCAAATTTCCTCTTTTGCTTCAGAGTATCTGTAAGAGGCGAAGCAATCGAAGCGTAATCCTTAATGAACTTATGGTACCAACCGGTCATTCCTAAGAATCTACGCAGCTGTTTAACCGATCTTGGTACTGGAAAATCTATTATGGCTGTGTCCGAGATATTGCACTTCAAGGAGACAAAAATTTACTTTTGTGTCGTTCAAACGTTTCGGACACTACTAACAGATCATCCAGATCTACAAAGACTTCCCTGCGCAGCTTGGAATGATTCGGTCCATTAGCTTAGACATTGTTTGCGGCGCATTGCAAAGCCCAAATGGCATTACGGTGAATTGATACAAGGGTCGACCAGGTACGGTAAACGCAGTATTGTCCCTTGAGTTAGGTTCAAGCGGGATTTGCCAAAAAGCATCCTTGAGGTCAAATCTCGAAATAAATTCAGCTTTAGGCGGACGGCTCAATATTCCGTCAATAAGTGGCATCGGATAATGAAGGAAATAAGGCGATCGTAGTTTCTAGCTGTTGTCTCTGATTATCAGATAAAGATCGTATTAGGGTGTCATCTAATGATGACAGTTCAGTCTGCTGGAAGCAGAAAGGGAGCAAGTCGAAGGTTTTCCAAAAGTCTATACCTAGATAAAGACTTTGAGATAGCGACGGTACAATATAAAAGGAAAGATCTCTTACTTTGGTTTTAAAACCAACTTTAGTAGTTAGTCTTCCTACAATCTGCTGCGACTTTCCATTGGCCATTTTCACTGCGCATGACAAGGGCTTGAAAGCATCATGGCCATTCATAAACTTTTTGGCCAAGGCTCCTCCGATACAGCTGATCGAGGCTCCCATGTCTAGTAGACCGGTGTATTTACATCCTAATATGTTCACCTCTGCGTATGGTCTAACGTCTAATGGATTTTCCACAATGGGGGAAACTAATTTCGCACGCTCCTGCCGTGTAAATTTAAATGTTCTGGCTGGGTATGCTTTTCCGGAGTATCCTTCAAAGCTGTGCTGTTGTGTCTGTCTACAAATATTTTTTTCCGAGCACTGTTGACTGGTGCTCGAGTCCCCTAGTTTTTTTTGATTTTGACATTTCGGACAATTTGGCTTATAGGTATCAGGCCTTCCGCAACCATAACAAAAAATTCGCCTTCTGTACAGTCGTGGTATCTGTGGCCTTTTCCCCGAGCAATTCCAGCACTCAAGCTCAATTGCTGCATCTTCATCTGCTTCTGCGCCTACTTCATGCTCAGATTCGCTAGCCAATTGTTCAGATAACTCGCTGACTATCTTTTTCTGACCAGGTCTAGTACTGAAATTCGGCATCCTAGACATTTGTTGTTTGAATATTTCATGCCTATGTACGGCTTCACGCAACTCGGCAACGCTGTTAATGGGAACATGTAGCAAATCGTGTTGAATTTCCGGTAACAGATTTGCTCCAAGAACCCCCATCATATACGAGTCTGTCAAAGGCACAGACAGATGATCAGCCATAGCGGCTACAGCCTGTGAATATTCGTCAAAACACTCGTACGGCTTTTGCTTACGCCGATCGATAGCGGCTTGAATGTCCCGATCTGTGCGTGCATCTTTAAATTGTGTTTTTAAAGCTTCGCACAGATCTGGCCATCTTAACTCATGGACCCCTTTGTGGTACCTCCAAAACCACTCGGCGGCGCTTCCCTCAAATAAGTTGCAGGAATATCTTACTAACAGTTCAAAGTTGCTTTCTAAGGTTTGTCTGGTCAGGGCTTCGGCTCTGTACATGAAATCATCTACTGAAAAATGCCTTTTCCCAGTAAATTTTAACTTCCAATTAGCCATAACTTGACCTCGGCGATCTGGCCTAAAATCCATCGTGTCACTCGGTGTGTTATTCCGGGTATCACGGGGTTGGCTACTATGTTGACTCGAAGGAGTTACAATGGCTGGTACTGATCCAGTAGGGAACGGTGTCTGAGTTAACAACCGTTGGAATCCTAACTCAATGCTATTAATAATCTGCTGAGTTTGCCGTATGGAAAACTCAGCAGGTGCTTCCGTTTGCCTGCGCGTAGCGTCTAGTCTAGTCTGGCTAGTCTGTCACTATCAGAGCCAGTATTCTGGTGGGTGGTTTGAGACTCTCCTACCGGTTGCCTATCAGACTGATTTTCAGTTTCCATTCTTACTGCTCTACCTCTAGTCTGCATTTGGCTAAGACTTGTCTGTCTGGAACCTGTGGGCAATTCGTCACTTGGTTCTTCCCTAGGAGTTTCCCCTGCACTACGACCAACTGGCATATTGTAAAACTTAACTAAAACTACAAACAAAAATTAAATAAGTATATATAATTTGCGAAAAATTTCAAAAATAATTTGTTTCGATATGTATCATATATAAAAACAGGGTCATGCTTCCTTTTTTGTTTTCCGGTAGGTATATTGGCTTTAGTCTAATTTAGAGTGCTCAGAAAAGTTGTGAATTTTTATAGAATGGCGGTATTTTAGTAGATCAATACCCACGCAATAATCCAGCTACACTTTCATAACTAGAAGAAGAAGAATGAAAAAACAAAAAGCTTTCGTATCTTAATAACGTCGGAGCATCATTATCAGAAATTATCTGCTATACAGGTCGTTTAGAATACGAAAGTAGTAAGCGAGACAGAGGAACAAAACAAAAATAGCTTTTTTATCGCCTCAAGGTCGGAGCGTTGTTATCAGAAACAAATGCGTCCGCTATCCAGACTCTTTGACATAAGAAAGTATAAGAGAAAGAGAAGAACAAAAAGCTTTCGCATCTTAATAACGTCAGAGCATCATTATCAGAAATTATCTGCCAGGTCTTTTAGAATACGAAAGTGGAAAGTAAACATAAAGAATAAAACAACAGTACATCCTTATCGCATCACGGTCGGTGCGTAGGTGTTTTTGAACACATTTGCTATCCAGACACATAGATACGAAGGAAAGCGTTTATTCGTTTATAAGCTTATATTTCAACAAGAGGAGGGAAGGCAAAACAGAAGAGAAAGAAAACAAAAAGAACAAATAACAGAATGCATTCGAACTAATAAGTCGTAAGATGATGATGACTAATATTCATTGAATTTTTTAAAATCGGCCGGTTTCTGACCGATTTTGTAACAGTTTATGTAGAAATAACGACATATTTCTGAACCAGCTAATGGTCGCTACCCTGCAACTGGCTGAATCTACAATAATATAATTTGAATTCGCGTGCTGGTTAAACTGAGATCATAGGCATCTGCATAGACAGATAAGGGGACAGTATAAGGAGAGGAGTTTAGACGAAGAAGTTGAGAGGAAGGTGAGCAGAACTAAAACTAGCTGACTAAACTGACTTCGACTCGATCATGCTGTTTGCTGGTGTTGTTGTCCAGCTGTTTCAATACCCTACCCCATTTCGACGAAGCATGACCCTAGTAATAAATCTAGCAGGAGTTCATTTGATTAATTTAACAATTTATTAAATATAGTAAACATAGTATTGTATATAAAAATTATTGTCCTATTATATTTCAGTTGTTTTTCTTTTTGGTTATTAATTATTTAAGTGATGTTATAAAAAAAAAAAAATGAGAGAATTGTGAGATTGAGGTTTGGGGGAGGAATAATACGGCATATGTATGTAGGAATATAAATAGTACGTATAAAATATAAATAAATTAAGTTACTTTTGGGTGTTTAAATTCATACTCGCGCTAAGAATATATATATTTAATGTTAACGTGGTTAAACTAGATTTTTATTCATTGTTTCCAAAAAAAAAAATAGATAAGAAAATAAAGTACTGTGACTTACCAATGTAATGGCGGTCCATCGACGAAAGCGCTTTCGGCGAAGATGCGGCTAAGAGAGAATGCGTGGGCATTGGGTGGGCCACACATTTTCTTGTCTACTTTTGAGGTTAATTCACTTTATAATGTTGCTTTATTGGTATTATTTGTTTTTGTATTGCGGAGGTGTGTACTTGGGATTTTCGTTATTTTAATTTTTTTTCTGTTTTTTGTTTTTTGCACGGAAACATTAAATATTTTCACCTTTATTTCAGTTGGTGTTGTTCACTTCTTTTAAATTTTTTTTTCGTTGCCGGCATATTCCTCTCCTTACCTCATTTTCTCACACTTCATTGGGTTGGGTTATTAACAAAAAAAAGCAAACAAAAATTTGGATGGATTATATCATAGACTTGCGACATTAATTGAGGTACGAGTATGTTGGCATGGCCAAACTAGGTATTTGCGTATTAGCTATTCTTAGTGAATTGCCTGCCAAAGGTCACGGGAAGATCGGAGCAAAGGTCAAAGACTCTTGTTGCTTTTTCCTTGTCACTTCTCACTGCATCTCGCTTATATTTCGTTTGAAGAGTTTTATATTGGGATCACTCAATTTAATTTTCCACCAATACCACCATTTTCCGCCACTTCACAGCTTTCTACCACATAAAAAAAATCGGCACTTTTCTCAGCCCCGGGCTTGCTGGGCTTCTGCCCGCTCCGCGTTTCTCGAAACAACTGCTGTATAGGTTGTTCGAAGCGAAGAGCGGCTCAATAGCAGAATGTGGGGGAGAAGCAGTAAGTTGCGATTGCAAAATACTCTGTCCGATTGTCGCAAGTTGGCAATTGCGCTAGCTGCAGGGTTTAAAAATAGAAAGGAACAAGGATAAAAAACTCCCTTAATTGGCAAGAAAATTATTCTCATTATTACCTGATTCATTTCAGTTAGCCTAGCAGCGGATGCTACTCTCTTTGTCCTAGGTAGAGTATTTAACGACCACTGTAGGGTCGCGGAATCAAGTGTCTGGGTGGTCAACGATCGAGCAGCAAATAGTCCGAGCTGAGGACTCGACTGAGCAAGAAACCTCCGCTTGCCTTTTTGCAACGGTACAGACTGTCAGGATGACGTTAGCATCATGCTGAGTCATTGTGCCGCTGGAAAGTCAACCAGCCCTTCGATATTTAAATCGGCATTATATTTGTCTATAATATATAAATGAGCGAGGTGAATCGTCGGCAAGTGCAGACGTGTTTAAGCCTTTGCTCCGGTAAAGAACCCTAAAAGTGCAGTGAAGTGAAGGAATTGATTGAGAATATTAATAAACAGCGAAAGGACGCTTTGTGCGATGTCAGGTCATACAATATATTGTGTAATAAAATAATAAAATCACACATTAATAATATAATAATATTCGTATATAATAGTCCGCAGTGTAATGAGGCAAAGTGATATTCGTGCCCAGCGCCAAAAAGAGCAGTATTTTGCATTACTAGATCATGACAGTTTCCTACGAATCTGATAAAAAACTACGCCATTAACTTAATAATGACGTAATTGTACAGTACTTTTAATCTACAAATTATTGTAATTATTGTATTCTCGCTAAAAATGTTGTGTGCCTACCGAAAAGGCTATTGATAATGATTACTTTGTGCATTTAAGTCGTATTGAAATTTATTTACAAAAAATTAATTTTCGTTTGGCACAAAGAAATATATATCCAAGTTTTTGGTACCAGGTATAAAAAAATAAGTTTTATTGTTTCAATTGTACAATACTTACCCATAGATCTTCTTCTAAACTAAAAAATTGGTATAAGTTTGGAGTGAGCTCACATTTCAATAACCGTAGTACTTTAATATTCTTTAGTGCAATTACAAGATTTTCACTAAAATTAACACTTATACTTTCATTCTCATTTCGTTTTATTAATAATGTTGTGGACATGCCTTCTTGTATGCTAGTCCAACATTCTACAACCCATTTGGCTAATATATTTTTTATTAACGTATTAATTTCCTGTACGATGATGTCATAAAGATCTTGAACATTTTTTCCATGTTCACTTTCAAAAAGCCTAAAAAAGATTCTTTAATTTTCAAAAAAGTTATGATTTTGACAACTTACGGGTAATCATACAAGTCTGCATCTTTGTACATGGCTGTTATACGGTATCGAAGTTTGTATAGCAAAACAATAGTTCCCGAGAGTTTTGGAAAATATTCATCTGAAGGCATTGTCTGTGAAATCAATATTTTATTTTATTTACATCCAGATAATATACATTTACTTACAGATATTCCTTTTTCAGTATATATTTGCTTAAGTATGTTAAAATCTTCTTTAACGTAAAATATTTCTTTTTCAAAGACAACAACAGTCATAAAGGGATCAATATGCTCTCTAATAATAGGCCGCAAAAGAATTGTTCCACCAAGTAATAAATCACGAGAATTTACAAGTGCTTTTTTCAAATCAAATTCACATCTGGTGTGAATAGCAAATGTTCGTACTTGTAATATTCGAGGTGTATATTTGCAACAATTTTTTTGTAAGACTCCTCAACATCGCCTTGAAACATGGCATCAGGTTCAATTGTACGTATGACACATTCAATAAGCGAATTATGAAAAAGGTTAAAGAGGAGGGTCATATTAGACCGTGAGAGGCGTCGTGAGTGAGCGATAGCTGACAAGTGTGGTGCGTGACTGTGAATTTTACCTAGTTGCGAATGGCGGAATACACCAACGAGCGACGGGGAGTGCAAGCGAAAGCACCCGCGGTCACGTACGTTCCTCATGACAGTTAGCCAGCCAGGCACGCGTGACACGCAACACGTGCACGTTGGTCTCAAACGAACCACGTGGTAGTAGAACCCAGTAGAAATAGAAATTCACGTGGCCAGCGAGTACATGTGCGTGACATGTACCACGTGTATCCTCTGATACCCTGTAATATCTCAGTAGGGTATGACCCTCTAGTAGCTTTTCTCTTGTTAAGGTCATAATAGTCCTAGTTTTATATACATTTTCTGTAAAGACCATGGCGAGACTGAGATATGTACCCCAGCCTGAGAAAACATCCTTACAGATGGCGCCCGAGCAGGGACTACTATGACTAGACATTAGTTTGAGAATTTTTAACATCTTTTCGTGGACTAAAGACCCACCTAGCTAAAATTTTGCAGGGTATAGTAGGGGAACACGAGACCCAGGGCATCAGTAGCAAACAATATACATACATCGATACATGTATATTGTCCATAGGTTTTTCATATAAATCGTAGGACAGGTTCCACACCTGTCTACGACTAGCAAGTTTCACGTAGAGCATCAGTAGCAAGCGTACGCAGGTACACCACTTCAGGCATACGAGATATAGTTCTTAAGTAGTTAGTCGTAGGACAGGTTCCACACGTGTCTACGACTACTGCGCACCGTGACGTAGGCGCAACTTTGTACCTTCTGATTTTACTTTTTTTTCATTGCTTAACCATTCTTCCTGCGCCGGCGCGGCCTGAGCGGCGACATCGCTCAGGCAACTCGTATATAAGACTCGGTACCGTACACCGAGGTACTCAGTCGCGTCCGGTACTCCCAGTGGTCAACATCGACAACTTTGAAAACTTTGACACTCTGTGCGCGTCCTTCGCAAACGATTATTTGCGAAGAATATATTCTTTGATCCTGCCTTCGCGAGCACATTTCTAGTGCAAACATCGTTGATCGTGGCCTAAAAGTGAACAATTTCTAGCACTTAGTCGCGTCCCGTACTCCCAGTCGTCAACATCGACAACAGTGAAAAACTTTTATACCCTATGCGCGTCCTTCGAACGAAAACTTGCCGATCCTGCCAACCGAGAACAATTATTTTTTTCTGTGTGGACAAACATTTTAGCCTAAAGTGAACATTTAATTAAAACTCAGTCGCGTCCGGACCCACAAGTCGCCAACATTGGTGACAGACACATATACCCTGTGCGCATCCGTCGGAAACGTTTGAAAACGAGCAAACATCCTTCGATCCTGCCATCGTAGCCTAAAAGGGAACTTTTACAATACCAATTCGCGTCCAGACCTACGAACGGTCAACATCGTTGACAGACAGTGATACCCTGTGCACATCCTGCGTAAACATTTAACATCGTGAACTGTCGACGGCAGAGATACAGTGACACACGGCACACATACCTCGCGAGCAATTTTTTTATAATTTTTTACCGTTGTCGAGAAGTGAAACAAATTCAAACAAACTCGCCCAACATGAAATCACGTTGGATCGCGTTCCGCCTGACAGCGTTCACCAATCAAAGGGACCTGTAAAAGGAACAGCTGCAACGCCTGATGGAGCTGGAGACCACTTTGGGAAACGCAGTTACACCGGAGCAGAGACAACCTGGAGCAGGCTCACGCGACACCTCACCGGCGCCGGCGGAAAACGACTCCGAAGTCGTTCTTCCGATACCCAGTCTGGAAGTGCGACGGGCAGCGAGTCCTTCGAGGAGCACCACTCACCGACACATTCCACCTGCTCCAGCGCCCAATGCGTCCCTTCCAACCGGAAGTAGGACCAGCGAACCGAGTCACCGATGGATAGCCCCATACGAGCTGGCCGATCGAGAACGGAAATGGGGCGTAGCCTTCAACGGCGACGCTACAGATCCGTGGGGATTCATCGAGCAGCTGGAAGAGAAAGCAGCTCTGTACAGCATCGACCCACAACAGTTACCACAGGTGGTAGCGAACGTGCTAAGGGGTCAAGCGGAAGACTGGTTCCGAGTTAACACCCTCTACCGAGTCACCTGGGAGGAATTCAAGCAGGAGTTTATGGAGTTCTTCCTTCCCCGCGCTATTTTCAACGACTAGAGGACGAGATAAGGAAGAATAAGAATAAGAAGAGATAAGGAGCCGAACCCAACGCCGAGGGGAGCGATTCCGGGACTACGCCCTGGCGTTACGGCTAATGATGCGACGCGCAAAGTACACCCAGGAACAGGAGCTGGACAGGATCTACGACAATATGACGCCGGAATATCAAATGTTCACCCGACGTCACGAGTTTCAGACGCTGGCTCAGCTGAGCAATTTTGTGACCACTTACCAACGCCAAGCGACGAGCCAAGCTGATCGACGAAGAGAGAAGCCGAAGCCACCAAACCCGCCAGCGACGAACAACGCGCCACCGACACCACTGACTCCCCACAGCAGCGACAGCCACTCCACACACACCACCCACAGGAGCAATCAAGGGCGACCTGCAGCGCGTGTGCCGCAACTGCGGTCAGCCTGGACATGGACTTTCTGTGCGGCATCGAAGCGACTCTCAGGTGCGGCCGAGCAAAGCTACGCCTGCAAAGCACACCCGAGGAGACAGCACCGACGCCCGGAACCCCCCACCAAGCGACGGAGGACGCGGCGGCAGACAACAACACGGTCACAGGCTTACCGCCGACTTGTCCCGTCGCACGGCAGAGGAATCCGTTTAGACAGCCCAGAGCACGAGAGGACACGAGAGAAGGACAACGAGACACCGAGGGACAGTGCAGGACACATGAGGAAGGACATCAAAACAGCGAGGCACAATCCAGGACACCAGAGAACACGCTGCGAGGCACCGAGAACCGGTGAAGCACAGAGGAACCAACAAGAGCACGAGCAGAAATACACCAACGAGACACGGAGTATCAGGCCATCATGGGAGGCCCGACCAAGCGGAGACGCCGTGGGGAGACGGCCTAAGACCAGCCACTCCGCCTTGCGGGGCGTCGAGGAACATGGAACAAGGATAGCTACGGACGAAGAACAGGTGGAGGCCTTTCTACAGTCCGAGCTAGCCAAGTTCGACGGATTGATGGGGGTGTCGCCCATTGCGGAGCACACCATCAATATGCGGGATGCGTACCCCATCAAGTAGAGGTACTACCCGAAGAATCCGGCCATGCAGAAGATCATCAACGAGCAAGTTGATGAGCTTCTGCGAGATGGTAGGATCGAGCCATCCAGGAGCGCATACAGTGCACCCTTTGCACTTGTCGAGAAGAAGACTGGAGAGATGCACATGTGCGTGGATTATCGCCAACTCAACACGAAATCCATTCCAGATGCCTACCCGTTGCCACGGATCAACCACATCCTGGAGAAACTCAAGGACGCGAAGTACATATCTTCGCTGGACTTGAAGAGCGGGTACTGGCAAATACCCAATGCCCGGAACAGCAAAGAATACACCGCGTTTACCGTGCCTGGCAGAGGCCTCTTTCACTGGAAGGTGATGACGTTCGGATTGCATTCGGCCCGGCTACGTTTCAGCGGGCTTTGGATAGAGTCATCGGACCGGACATTTAGCCGCACGCGTTGGCGTACCTCGACGATATCATCTTAGTAGGAGAGGTGTTCCGGAGGCTTCGGAACGCGAACTTGCGCCTGAATAAGGCCAAGTGCAGCTTCTTCCAGAAGAGCATCATCTACCTGGGACACCAGGTCAGCGAAGGTGACATCCACACCGACCCTAGTAAGATCGCCGCGATAAAGGAACTCCAGCCGCCAACGACTGTCAGGGAGTTGCGGAGATGCTTAGGCATCGCTTCCTGGTATCGGAGGTTTGCGCCAAACTTCGCCACCTTATACAGCCCATGTCGTCGCTACTAAAGATGGGCCAGCGATGGGTTTGGAGCGAGGAACAGCAGCTAGCGTTCGAGGCACTCAAGACAAGCCTTACGCAAGCGCCAGTCTTAGCCTGCCCAGATTTTGCCGAGCGCTTTACACTCCAGACAGATGCGAGCGACATCGGACTAGGGGCAGTGCTGACACAACAGATCCAGGGAACGGAGCGCGTCATCGCATACGCATCCCGCCGCCTCTCAGTAGCCGAAAGCCGTTATTCGACTACGGAGGAGGAAGCTGCGATGCTACTTGGAAGGCTACGAATTCGACGTCGTCAAGGACCATTTAGCGTTAAAGTGGTTAAACAGCATCGAGAACCCGACTGGAAGTATTGCGCGCTGGGCGTTAGAACTACAACAGTTCCGCTTCAACGTACATTACCGCCGCGGGGACCAAAACATCGTAGCCGACGCTTTGTCCAGACAGCCCTAGGAGACTCTACAACAGGTCACTCAGGAGAACCCACCCTGCGCGTGGACAACCCGGATGCTGGAGCTGACTAAGAGGGAACCCGAGAAGTATCCAGAGTACCTGAGGGAGAACGACCAGCTCCCTCCCACCCCTTGGAAATTGTGCGTGCCAAAACCCCAACGCCAACGGGTGCTTCAAGAATGCCACGACGAGCCCGCAACCGGACATCAGGGGGTACGGAAAACCCTAAACTGGATTCGTCAGCGTTAGTTCTGTACAGGCCTATTCCGAGACGTAGCACGTTACGTACGGAAGTGCGAGACCTGCCAGAGATTAAAAATAAGCCAACTAAAGCCGCCTGGACAGATGCATACCCGGCAAGTACACACGCCATTCGAGGTACTCTGTGCGGACTTCGTAGGACCACTCCCGCGCTCTACCCACTGGAATACCATGCTACTGGTATTCTTCGACGCCTTTTCCAAATGGGTGGAGCTGGTGCCCTTGCGTAAAGCGACGGCAATACACCTGATGCGCTCGTTCAGAGAACGGATTCTGGCCAGGTTTGGAGTGCCGAAGATGCTAGTCTGCGACAACGGGACGCAGTTCACGAGCCGAGCCTTCGCCACGTTCTGCAAACAGCTGGGCATGACTCTGCAACACACCGCACCGTACACCAAGCAACAGAACCCCACGGAGAGGGTAAACAGGACCGTGAAGACCATGGTGGCACAGTACCTGGACGACCAGCAGCGAACGTGGGATGAACGCCTCCCCGAAATCAGCGTGGCGATCAACACCAGCGCCTCGGACACTACCGGATTTAGCCCAGCCTATCTCGTACAAGGGCGCGAGCCTCGTTTACCGGGAGCCCTGTACGAAGAGGTGACTCCTGTCATAAGGGCGGAATCACGGTTGCCCGAGGAGAAGGAGCGACACCTGCAGGACGTGTTCAAGATCGTCGTCGAGAATGCGAAGCAAGCGAGCGCGGACCAAGGGAAACATTACAATCTACGCCGCCGATAGTGGAAGCCGGCCATCGGCGACTTCGTGCTGTTAAGACAGCACCATCTGTCGAAGGCAGCCGATGGATTCGCCGCCAAGTTGGCACCTCGCTACGATGGACCCTATCGAGTCGTGAGCTATCTCTCGCCCACGATCCTACGCCTTCAAGATGTAAAATCGAACAAGAGATGCAGTGCAGGATTGGCCGATCTGAAGGCATTTCATGGAGAGGCATCGACCGACGAAGGTCAACAGGTACCGGGCGGGGCAGGCTGCCACTAAAACTTCCATGCCCGCAGCGACGCCCAGCCGTCCGCGACGCTAAGTCAGCGGCGACGTCGACATGCAGCGCAATACGAACGGCGCCGTGCATGCGACGAAGTGCGAGCAGAGTCGCAGCAGCCAGGCACGATCGGCCGAAGGAAGCGGCGACATGCAAGCAGCGGCGTCGGGCAAGCAGCAACGACATGTACGCAGCAGCGGCGACATGCAAGCTGCCGAAATTAGGCCAAGGGCAGTCGATCGAGCGCAGTACAAACGAGAAGAAGCGAAAGCTCTCCCACGTGGGATAAAACAAAGTGCCAGTCCAGTGAAAAACACAGTGCAAATCAAAGAGCATGGACCTCACCAATAAAATAAATCCTGTCGCAGGAAGAGAAAGGTGAGCCTGAAAGAAAACCATAAAAAATCGAGTGCGAAGATTAAAAGCTAACGTAGATGGTGCGAAGTAGGCAGGAAGGCAGGGCCTAACTAAATATATGTTTACGCCGAAACTCGCCGCCGAAAAGTAGACAGCATAGGCAGCGGCGTAAACAGTGCGAGAGTCACCAAGGGCTCTCGCGCTCTTTTATCCTACATACAAGTATTTATGTTAAGTTAGATTTAAGTAAAAATTACATAGATTATGTACAACAGTTTTGAAAATACACAGTGAAGTGAACACCACGCGCCCCGCATTGTTTTTTATATTCGACTTGTTTTTCGCGTCGGTTACACCTTGCCAACAGATTTTCACCCCCTACTTCACGATCCCCCCAAGAAGGAAGATCCTACTGCCGCCGCCACAAACATTGGTCCTTCGAGCCGGATCTTATTTTTATATATTGGACACTATACGTCGCTGGATTTTCATCCCCTCGCTCCGCTCGAACCACGGTCATCGGAATCTCGTCAAGATCCCCCACAGATAAGTACTAAATTTTATACTTATTTTATGCGGCAGAGGACTGTGTGTAATTGTTCCTTTGTGAAAAGAAAGATCTTACTCCTAACCTCGCAATTTGCGTCACCGGTATCTCTGTATGTACATATGTACATATGTTGCTGCATCAGTAAGAACATACTTACATACAGACGACTGCCACCATCGAAAGTTTCCCATACATATACTCGTATATGTACGGAAATACGAATTACCAATTACACACGGTTTATCCATCTAATTCTACTTGCAAACCTCTGCCACATTTATGTATGTACCTTCTACGCTTTCCTTAAGAACAAAGGTACATACACTCTCCAAACTAATTCGAAATTGTATGCTAATATATGTGTAATATACACGCATATATTACATACTTACGTTGCCCATTAAAATACATTGCCAAGGTCCAAACCTCAAGTGGCAATTTTAATTCCAAATAAAAAAATAACACTGCATTTCTTTCACATTTATTTATTTATTAATGTAAACATATAAAATACACACTACATACACTTTGCCGGCAGCAATATTTCGGCTGCACCGGCACTACACAGATACATATGTTTTTTACAATTAAATATCTAACTAAAACACATTATATTACATCGTTTTATTGCATTATTACATTATTTTATGGAATACTTAAATTAAACACTTAATATAATACAAAGAAATATTTTATAATTTCTTTGTTTACCTTTGTCAGTCTAGTGATCGCAGTTTGCCTTAGTGATCGCAGTTAGATCACAATCGACCGACCACCACTTTTTTACATTCACTCAGTGTTATCGTTCCAGGGCTGCACTAGCTCAAATTTTTAAAAATATTATTTGGTGGGCAACCGTGACTTTTAAAGTCACTTATATTTATTTATCGTCTTATTGTGCACTGTGTTGTGGTATTACAAAGCGCTGTAACATTGCAAAAAAATTATCGAATTTATTTTCCTCCGTCTGAGAAAAGATATCCTACTAATAAATAATTATTTATTTATTATTTCACAGTATAATTTATTATTGGAAAATAAATTATTTTACATCTTCTTCTCAGAATTTCATGCTGAGTATAATAATTGTTTCGATAATTATTATCACTCAATAAAATATATCGATATTTATAATATAATATTTATATTATTTTTTTTTTGCAACGTTTTTCAAAAAGTATTGCCTTGTAACTTATCAACTTAGTCCTCGCTCAATAGATTCGAAAAAATTTCCGATCGTTTGTCTAATATTCTTGTTTATTGTTCAAACAAGAACTTCTGTTCGTCCAATTTTCTACGCTCTTCTCTTTCACGTTTCTGGTTCCGTCACCAGCATCAATTGCATTTTTCTCGCTTTTATGAAAGCCTGTTATGCCAATTGATAGTAAAGACACCAATAAACACCTTGTTGTACCCACGACTAAGCATAGACGCTCCAGCTCTCTTCCAAGTTCCCTTCTTGGTAGAACACCTTCTCCTCTCCCGCCTCATTACGGAAAGTTGTAACTCCGGTCACATCTAAGGTTAGTCAGGTGCCAAAAACTTCGGTGCACACTCCTCCAATCACTCGTGCAGTTGGTCATCAGATTTCACTAGCAATAAAAATGGCACTCCAAGAGTTCATTAACGCTTCCGATAAGCTCACGCAGTTCGAAGCTAGGATTCAAAATTCTCCTACAGCCTCAGTTCACACTCACAGAGTGCGTCTTGAGCAGCTTCGTTCCTTATGGACTGCCGTAGAGCTCAAATATGAACTCTGTTCCAACGCATTGTCTCAAACGGAGACGAATGCTGCGGACAAGATCGCCATGCAAATGCGGTATGACCACAGCTACTCGATATACGAGGAACTTGCCTCTCAATTAAATGAGAGTATAGAGACCGCAACGGCTCCCACTCCATCACCTGTAGCACCACAAGTAGCCTTCCACCCACGAAGCTACCGGTCACCACCTTTCGATGCTGAAGTTTTCAGCGGTGACTACCTTAAATGCCAACTCTCATATTCTTGATCCTTCATTCTTTCGTTTTATTTCACCGCACCCACCCTATGTTCTCTTTCCAATGGATCTTCACTAGAGCATGACGATGTAGAGAGGGATAGATCATTCAACCCTCATATTCTTGATCCTACATTCTGTCGTGTTATTTCACTGCACCCGCCTTATGCACGCTTGAGAACACACCCTCGCTCTTTCCAATGGATCTTCAATAGAGCATGACGATGTAAGAGAGGGACAGAACATTCAACCCTCATTTCATGTTCTCTGATTTGAAAGTTAATAAAAAATGAAGTGAGAGATGGCCACAGTTGAATGTATTAAATTGTTTTTGTTATAGTTAATATTTTTCCCGAAGTATTTCACAACTTCTTTGTTAATTCCCAAAACTTTCAAAGTAGTGTATGCTCTTTCCGTTTTTATTGTAAGCTACCCAATGTGTACCATCTGATGTTGAATCGTCCAAGTTGACGATACCCGATTCAGAAATCCATGGGGAACTTGGAAGTGAATCTCTAATAAAGACACCTCAAATGTCAAAATTAGAAAGTTAGGTAAGTTGATAAGAACAGATTTTGGAAGAGCCATGTTATGGCCAATGAATGTTTGCCTGCCTCTGGGGCAGGCTGGGTAAGCCTTTAGTGTGTTTTTCTTTTAATTAGTTTGTTTTCTAGGATAGATTTCAGTTGCAGTATTTTTATTTATTTTACTTAATTTTCAATTAATTTTATTATGTTTATTTTTACTTATATTAACATTTTATAGAGTTTTTTATTTTTAATTTTTAATATTTAGTTGAACTGCCTGATCCCGGATACATGCTCCACCTGATAGTGTCGGCCACCATAAGTTTGCGCATCAGGCCGCCATAAAACTTGGAGACACCCAAGGCCTTGAGGACCCTTTCGTTCCTTGGGTCCCACGAGCCCAAGGCTCCGACAATAAATGCCTCCAGTTTTACCTGGTATCCAATGGCGCGCAGGGCTTCAGCTAGGGGGAGGTATTTTTCTTCTTTCTCGCCCCTCGCGTTATCAAACGCTTCAGCCCCGTTCTCGAACGGAACAGTGACGTCAACTATGACGATTTTTTTGCTCCGTTCGTCGCGCCATACCAGGTCCGGCCTGAGGGCCGCCATGTCCTCGGCGACCCCTTCCACGCGACAGTTCACCCTGGGGATCCCCAGCCGTGAAGTGAGTGAATGTTAGTGACGAGTGGGTGCGTGAGCGTGTGCTCTAACGAGTGGCGGCGTGGTGGAATAAACCATCGACCAACTTGTGCGAGTACAGGCGAAGACACCAGCGGTCACGGGCGGTCCGCATGGCCCACGGCTACTCGTGATTCGTGTCGTGACTGAAACGTCAGTTGGCAAAAAATAATCATTAAAAATGATTTTTATGCATAAAACTCATAACCGTTACGGTCCCCGGTAACATACGATGGACTTCAATTGACGAAATTGATGCTCCAAACTCTGCCAACAATACTTGGTTAAGTGAATTCCAATCAGAAATTCCGTTTTGGCTACTCATTAATATTTTTTGCTGCACCTTTTAGCAATTGCTTTGAATATATAAACTTTTGAAGATTGTTCAGACAGAAGTGCGTCGCGTTGTCGCAGTGCACGATCTGCGGACATCCTCGGCGACCAATAAACCTTTGAAAGCATAATAAAAAGGAGTCAGTGGAAAGATCGGAAACAACTTCTAAATGAACTGCCTTGGACGCAAAAACACAAACAGCGCTATGTAGGACTTATAAGGGGGCCTACCACGGATTTTAAGTGTCGTGTACACTGGACCACAAAAGTCAACGCCACAAATGTCAAAGGGGCGGAGAGCACGTAGTCGGTCTGCGGGTAAATTCCCCATTATTTGAGTCAGAAGTCGCGGTTTGCATTTGAAACATCTAATGCATGAACGAACTCTCTGACTGCAGACCTCCTGAGCGTTAACAATCCAAATGCGCTCCCGAAGGATAATCACAAGTGCTCGTGGGCCAACATGAAAATTGATTTGATGCAAATGTCGGACATAGCTCTGTACGAAATTAGAACGTTTAGTCAACAACAATGGAAACTTGGCATCATACGATATAGGAGCATTTGCTAGTCGCCCCCCAACTCTCAACAACGAAAACATACACCAAGTTCCTTTGTCTTCGTGAATAAATGGATTTAATCGTTGAAGACAAGGGCCAAGCTTGGATCCCTTGCGAATTCTTTTAATGTCATCAGAAAATTCGTGACATTGAACAACTTCGATAATTTTAAAAAAGGCTTCTTTATATTCCGTTGGTGATGGAATCTTTTCAAATTGAGGATTCCTATTTTTACATCTCGCTATGAAGCGGAACATATAAACAAATACTCTTAGCAGTTTGAGGTGAGACGAGAATCCCTCGATGACGTCCACTAGATCCGATTTAACTACGGCAGCGGCCAGTCCAACCGCTGTTTTTTCTCTTTTCCAGCTCATCTCCCTTGATAGCTCTAGGTGCGGATTAACGGGCCAATCTTCATCTTCGTTCTGTGGGGAATCTATATCGTACCTTATTAGTTTTACGATAAACATAACACCTAACATAATACGACGGTTAGTTAAAGAAGGTAGGTTAATTAGAAGGAGTCTACTAGAATATGGTGAAACCCAATTAAGACTACGCAAGGCAAAGAGTAGGAACTGCTTTTGAACAGACTCAATTCTATCTTGATGAATATGGTATTGCGGCGACCACACGCAAGACCCATATTCAAGAATTGGACGAACAAGAGAAGTATAAAGCAACTTAGTCGTATAAGGATCATCGAATTGTTTGGCCCATCTTTTGATGAACCCAAGTAGTCGAAATGCCTTATTGGTAATTTGTGTTATGTGACGATCAAATTTCAATTTATGGTCAAAGAGGATACCTAAATCCATTACTTCAGATATTCTTAAGAGTGGGGTTAAGTTAAGATTATAGTCGATGACATAATAGTTACCTCTGAAGTATAGAAGTATAGAAGTATAGAAGGAAGGTCGTTAATAAAAAGGTTAAATAGCAAAGGCCCAAGGTGGCTACCCTGAGGAACAACAGAAGTGACTAAGATCGGCTTAGAGAGACAGTCTTTAAAAGAAACTCGTTGAGACCTATTAGTTAAATAATCGGAAATCCACAAAAAGGAGCTTTTGAGGAAAACCAATCAAATTTAACTTTTGGATTAAGAGTCTATGATTTACGGAGTCAAATGCTTTACTGAAGTCAGTATAGACCACATCAGTTTGCATTTTGTTCCGAAATCCTAAATTAATGTGAGAGGAAAATTCTAAAAAGATTTGAAGCTGTGGATCTTGCCTTAATAAACCCATGTTGACACGGTGAAATTATAGATTTACACATAAAAGTTAACTGAGCCGTAAAATTTTTTTCAAAAATTTTAGGAATAGCGGACAATTTGGAAATACACCTATAGTTCTTCACATCATGGTTAGAACCACTTTTGTGAAGAGGAATGGAAAAAGAGTTTTTCCAAATAGTTGGGAAATAACTATTTGCTAGTGAGAAGTCAAGCAGCTTATGAATTGGTTTAAGAATTGAATCAGCACAATATCTAAGCACACATGCTGGAACTCCGTCAGGGCCAGGAGAGAAAACGGGTTTTATCGATTTAAGATCGCTAAGTAAAGACGTTTCATCAATAGAAGGACAGAAGAGAGTGTTAAAATTTTTTATAATATAAGGGTATGGATGTAATGGGAAACTATTAGGTTCAGTTGAAAAAGTTGATTGAAAAAAGTCTGCAAACAAATCGGCGACAGCCTGATCATCAGTTGCTTCCTTATTTTCATATGATAGTACAGAAGGAAATCTACTTGATTTACGTTTTGAGTTGACAAAGTTGTAAAATTGCTTTGGGTCCTGAGCAAACTGCAAACGGCAGCGACACAAATACTTTTTATAACAATTGGCATTTAGAGCAATAAAGTTTGCTCTTGCAGCAATATAACGCGTAAAATCAGAAGGATTACAAGTAATTTTAAATTTTTTAAAATACCGGGATTTCAAATTTTTCAACCTTACTAGCTCACGTGAAAACCAAGGAGGCCTGTTGGACTTTACAGGAAAAGTAACAGGAACACATTGATCAAAAAATGAGTTCATAGAGGAATAAAAAAATGAAATGCATGTATTTATATCAGAGCATGAATAAAAAGATGACCAATCATGTTCCAAAATTAAATGGTTCAATTTTACAAAATCGGTCTTACGGAAACAACGTGATTTTAGTTTAGGGGAAACAGTTGCAGTTTGCGTAGAAATAGGCAAAGTTAGAACCAGGTCTAATGTGGGATGATAGGGATCTTCAGGAAGAACTAAGGGATTGATTCTAGAGATAGTATTTACTAGAATGTCGGAAGAGAAAACTAAATCAAGCATTCTACCACTACAATTAGGAACATTATTTAGTTGATAAAGAGATAGCTCGAAAGGCCACTTAAAAAAGAATTAAATAAAGAAGGCACCAATAAATCAGATTGAGAAAACCAAGTAACTTCTGGTAAGTTGAAATCACAAAAACTAGCAAGTAGTCTCTATCAGATAATTTGGAGGCGACAGATTGGATAGATGAAAGATGGTCCAGGTAGATAAAAATATCAGATGAGGGAGGAATATAAGAACAGGTAATATAAATTGAAATTTGATACATTGTTATTTTAACACATACAAATTCTAAGAGAGAACTATGGTCTATCGAAATTAGTTCGGAAGAAAGATCAGATTCTACAGCTATAAGAACACCACCTCCAGTTCGTGATAAACGATCACATCTGAAGGTGGTGTACTTATTGGGAAAAATTGAACTGTTATCTACATCAGGTTTCAACCAGGTTTCAGTAAATATTAGTATTTGATGATCAAAAGATACACTATTCATAAACAAATTAAATAGCTTAGAGTTTAGACCTCTAACGTTTTGATAGGCAAAATGAAGATAGGAAAAATCTACTGGTTTTTTGATGTACCATTAGAAGAAGAGGCACGAGAAATTGTAGGAAGCGGTACCGCAGCTCTACTTTTTGTTTAGGAGAGTATTCTTTTACAATTAAGTTTGGCGGCCAGAAGGTTGCGCTGCAGACAGATTGAAACTTGTCTGCAGGAATACTTATTTTAAAAGATGCAATATCTGGCAAGTAGTTAAATTTAAATTTTTCAACAACAATACTAGGTACAGAGATTTTAGAATTAATGAATGATTGCACATCTTCAACCGACGTATCAGGTGCAAGGCGAGAAACGAAAACTTGTTTTTTAGGCTTAACCGCGACAAGGGATTTTACATTTGAGACGTTGGCAACGTTGTTTTCCAAAGAATTTTTGGGAATCTTTTTAGAAATAGTTGAAACAGGTGAAGTGACGATCAAAAGTGGTGGATCGCATATAACAGCCGGGGAGGCTGGAGGTATGTTAGGAGACGTAGACGGTGTTAGATAGGCAATAACAGGAGATGTTGTGCCTGAAGGAGTTGCCAGTGGAATTTCGGGAGACTCATCAGCACATTCATAGGAATTGAATTGAGTTTCCATATTAAAGAATTCTGATTGGAGATTTGAAAAGGCTGCACGCAACTTCTCAAATTTCAATTTCGTCTCCCTAAGCATTTTGGTTACAGTGAGTTCTTTCACTCGGCAAACTTTGCATGTCCATTTTAGGCCAGATTCTCTATTATTATGATCCTCGAATTCTTTGGCCCATCTTTTGATGAACCCAAGTAGTCGAAATGCCTTATTGACAATTTGTGTTATGTGACGATCAAATTTCAATTTATGGTCAAAGAGGATACCTAAATCCATTACTTCAGATATTCTTAAGGGTGGGGTTAAGTTAAGATTATAGTCGATGACATGATAGTTACCTCTGTAAAATGACATAACCTTGCACTTCATACAGTTTAGATGTAGTAGATTATGTCTAGGAATGGCCGGAATGCTTTTATGATTATGAACAAGAGTCTCGAATAATCCTATAAAATTCTTAAATTCAGAATAATAGCCACTAAATTTAGGTAATGCCAAATTAGGGAGTCGAGCTCGAGTTGGTGCCATCGGAGCCGAAACCTTTTCTTGTGGTTCGCTCGATGACTTCACGGCTGAAAGAAGCGACATAATTCTTGCTTTGGTCGTGATTGACAATTCCTCCAACTCGGCTCCAAACTCATCGTTTTGATCAAGGCTTTCAATATGTTCCTGATGCCTTGACAATTGCTTCGGACAAAAGTTGAAGCCTGCACTCAAGTTCGGAGACTTCTAGTGGTATAGTACCAGTTTCTGTTCTACCCGGCGAATGCTCTTGACATATACTCGTAGCCTTTTTTTAAGGTCGTCAATAGTCGGACGACTCACTTTTGGCTTTTCTTGTTCCATTTTAATGGACGAAAACGAGATAAAATATGTATTTTTTTTTTGTATAATACAATAAACGACGAAAACAATTATACTTGAATAATTGTAGAAGCACTAGTTATCAAAAAATAATTCGATGCAAGTGATACCGAAAAAGAGTTATACCCGACCAAAGGTAGAGTATGCGTATCACTTGCCGTTTTGAGTTCAAGCGCGCAAACGAAATTGACAACAACAATGCTAGTGAGCGGGTGACGTGCGAAAGCGAATACGAAAAAATCACCGCTGTAGCTTGCTGTGTAGGTGTGCGTATGTGTGTATGCAGCTAGAAGCGCAGTTGGCGGACGAACGAAGGAAAGCAAGGAACGAAAAATTCGCCGCTGCAGCTGGTATATACGTAGGTGTGTGTGTATGTATATACGTATATACAATTGCTTGAACTCAGTAATTATTATTGCAATCGACTTATGGACGAAAGTTTGTGAGAGGGGGCGACAGTGAAACATAAACAACAACAAACACTAGCATCCAAGAGCAGTTCAAAATATATATTTATGTACATATGTATAATTATTAAACTACGATGCCTGTCTGTATGTATGTATATACGTATATGTACATATATGTATATATGCATGCAAATAAGCTCAACTATTATAGTGTACGTATGTGCCAAGAATTGAAAGCGAATGCCAAAAAAAACCAATTTAAATACGCTTTAAATTTTCGCACAAATACCTGTGGCTCTGGAACGGGTTGACCGGCTGCTACTTTCCTGTAAGCTTGCAGCAATTGCAGGGTATCCCTCGATGAACACCAATATTGGGATTAAACACGACCGACGCGAATAATTTGTCAGTGCTTCACCCACAAACCGAAAGGCAATTTAATTTAACTTTTGTAATTGCACTTTTTCACTTGCAATTGTTATACACAAACAATTTTATATGCACTTTTTTGTCTCACTCACTTTTAAATTTCACAATGCCTTATTATTATTACAGTCCACCCGGGGGCGCCATGAAAAATTAGATTAGTTTATCTAATTCAATTTACTATTAACCGAAAACTGCGGTGGCTGTAATTTTGGCGAAGACGAAAAAAAACCAATGCGTTCGATTCAAAGTATAATTTCAACTGCTTCATTGCTTAGCCTAACTTAACTACGGCGGCGAAACGGGGCGAATTCAAACAACGAAGAGAGGACTTTATTACGCTCCCGCTCCGCCCTAAACTAACTTACACTAGACTTCAAGTTTTTTAACAACAACTAACTTAATTTAACACAGGACCAATGTAACGGCGGTCCATCGACGAAAGCGCTTTCACGCTAAGAATATATATATTTAATGATAACGTGGTTAAACTAACTTTACATACAAGAAACCGACTTGGAGTTCGCTACAGGTTGATATTGACTCCTTTTGTGATTGGTGCAGCTTTAATCTTTAAAGTTTAAATTGTTCTAAATGTAAGGTAATGACATTTTTTAGAAGCAATTTCCACGTCGTCAACTATACACTTTATCTATCCCCTCTTCTAAGAATATCAAATGTCAATGACCTTGGTATTCTTTTTTTTTGGACCATAAACTGAAATTTGATTCCCATATTACGCAAATTGTAAATAAGGCCTCTCGAACCCTTGTTTAATGGTTTCTTCCGTGCAATTCTACCATTTAAGTCATGCTCACGGAGCACACGCCGAATTGTTTCCGGGTGGCATGACTTTCCTAACTCGGCTTCTACTTCTACTTCATTTGCAATTTTCGGAGCCGATAATCTGGGATTTTCCCGTATTTTCCGGACTATATGGCGCTCGTCCGTTTTATTAAAAATTTTGTTGGGAGCATTTCTTCCCTTATCGTACATTCTATTTTCGCGGACGAAACGATAAATTATGCTTTGGACTGTAGAATCACTCAGCGAAACCATTTCTGCAATTTTCCTCCGCGAATGTCCATTTTTAAAATGTTTTAAAACAAGTTCTCGCTGTTCTATTGTCGTACGTGGTCCCATACTGCGAAACGAATATTTTTGCACGATCTTTTGCAGAAAACTGTCCAAAATCAAACTTGACTGCACAACGAATATAAGGGCGAAGGCATAGACGAAAAAAAAACCGCTACTTTGTGAAGTAACGGAACATTGCAGAGTTTTAAAGCAGCTGGTTGAAATAAGCTGTGGCATTTTTTTCTTGTACATTTTCATTATAAATTGTTAAAAAAATACAACAAAAATAATTAAAAATTTAAAAAGTTAGTAAATAATATCTTGAAACATAAAAGAAATATATTGCGTTTAAATTTTTTTTGATAACATTTTTAGTTCAGCTTTTACAGACCGTTGAAGTTTCAGATAGACGCTGGTTGAAATAAGCTGTGAGCCACTGTAAGTATCGGCATGTTAAAAGTTTGAATTTTTATAATCTGGGGCTTTTTCTTGACCAGTGTTGTGAACATAGTTGTGAACATAGTCTTAGTGTCTTAACATATTATTGGTACACCATAAAGAAAGTTGTGCTAATTGACTGTTTACTTAAAATTTTCGTAAGATAAGGTGAGTATTTGATTCTTACTATCTGTGTATAAGAAAATTAAGTTATTTAAAACTAAAGAAATGTTAATTTAATATAGTGCGACAAGTAAAAACAGAATCAATGGGTAAAGGAGTAAAGCTGTCGAAGAATATGCAAAATATTATCCTTGATCTGCGCAATGAAGGCAAAAGCATTCGCGAAATAGCCAATATTGTTGAAATAAGCAAGAATACTGTTCAAAAATTTTTAAAAACACGGAAGCATACAACAAAACAATTAAAAGGGGCCGACCTTCCACAGTGTCAGAACGAACCAAACGACAAATAAAGAATTTGGCTGTAAATACAGCGACTAGTTCACGGGATATAAAGGCTAAACTGTCTCTTAAGATTACCCCCCGTCGTATTCAGCAAATATTAAGTTCTGATAATAACATTAAATATGAAAAAATGATTCGCAAACCTATGCTTTTACAAAGACATAAAACAGCTCGACTGCTTTTTGCAGAAAAGTACAAATTTTGGACAAGTGAATGGGAAAACGTTATCTTCAGTGACGAAAAAAAATTCAACTTGGATGGTCCTGATGGAAAAATGATGTACTGGAGAGATATCCGTCGTGAACGAAAGTCCTGCTATGCTCGCAATTTTGGTGGAGGATCTCTGATGGTATGGGCTGCATTTGGACACCATGGAAGATCCCCTGTATGTTTTGTATCAACACGAATGAATTCTCAGATGTACATAAGCCTTATGGACGAAGTTTTGATACCGTTTAGCGAAACATTCTGGGAGGAAAAGTTGATTTTTCAACAGGATAACGCTGCAATCCATGTATCCAAAGCGTCAAAGCAGTTTTTTGAGGATCGGAAAATTGATCTTTTGGGGTGGCCAGCTTGTAGTCCCGACTTAAACCCGATTGAGAATGTTTGGGGGATACTCTCGAACAAAGTTTATAGCAATGGACGACAATTACAAAATTTTCATTTGTTTTCAATTCATTTATTCTCTATATTTATGAATAAAATATCCAAAAAATAAACTAAAAGCCATTTACGATTTTGTGTTAAATAAATGAAGTGTCCCAATATTTATTTCGACCAGGTATAACATATTCTTTACGATCGCTTTTACAACTAAGCTTGCCTGTTATGTCAATATGAATAGTATGACATAGTATGCTTACTTTAGGGATAGGATGTAATTCCATTTGTACTTTCCCAGAAGATGATTTGCAAACTCTGCATGTTATGCAATTTTCAACAAATCTTCGAACGTACTTGGCCATGCCCTCAAACCAATCGTAATCGTATACTTTAACAAGCGTTTTCTCCCAGCCCAGATGAATTATGGATTCATGTAACTGGTTAATAACAGACCATCTAAATCCATGAGGCACTACTGGCGAACAAAGGGTCTTGCCATTTCTTTGTACAATTCTATGCAGAACTCCAACTCTCATATCATATGTCTTAGACAAATCTAATGGAAATTCATCATTGTTCAATTTGGAAATGATTTCCACAATATCTTGATCTTTCTGTTGCTCTGCACGAATCCAATCTTCAGATACTTCGGTTAATTCGATTCGTTTTTCAACAACCTTTGCATATTTAGGGGAGTTTCTCGGAGGAAGTAGGTTTCTGGAAAAGAAATCAGCATGGGCCATACACTTCCCTTCTCTATACTGTATATCAAAATCGAATGTCTGTAAATAAGCCCACCAGCGGAAGACTCTAGGCAACAACTCAGTCTTATTTCGTGACGTTTTTAATGAATTACAGTTAGTAAATATTACAAACTTTCTACCATGTAAGTAATGTCGAAAATGCTTAACAGCATTAACCAGTGTTTCCAATTCATATGAGGAATATTTATTAAGTTATTTCACAATGGACACAAGTCCATTGCCTTAAATTAAACTACAACGATAATTATTATCACCACTGGGAACCAACTTATTACAGCTTAACGCGAAATGTTATAAAAACTATTTGACCAGATGTTGGTTTCAGTTTTTCAGAATTCTAAAAAGTTCTATAGTTTTGTTAACGTGAAGCGTAGGTCTTTCCTTCTAAACTTTCGTTTGATAACGCTGAGGCGGACACAGATCAGGCCATGCCGATATGTTTGCTAAGTTTTTTTCAAACAACTTATTCTTCTACGCCGAGTGAGAAAGTGAGAGAAAGTGAGAATTAGCTAGGCTGCTACGGAGTAAAAAGAACACCACCAAGTTCAATGATCCAAAAGAGAGTAAATCTATTTATGCCAAAAGGAGAAGGCACAAAAAAGCTACTACTTAATATAAAAGTATTTTTGTTATACTACTAAATGACTCGGATCTAACATTCCGGCCACGTTGAAGGACTAAACTTCAAAAAAAAAAACAATTCATAATTGAAAAACTGATTGATAGTAACTTAAAATCAAATAATTGGCGAAACCGCCGGTTGCCGTTTTGACCTCGGCCACTCGAACCTTGCCATCCGCTCCTTTTATGGTTGCGTTGACCCTGCCGGTAATCCAATACTGGGGTGGAGTGTTGTCGTCGTGCACGATGACCAATGCGCAGACCTCGAGATTGGCCGCCTCGACCTGCCACTTGGCCTTGCCTTGCAGCTCCAGGATGTAGTCTGGACCAGTTCGCGTTTCGAAGCTTCTCAAAGGTTATCCAGATGCACTGTGAACTCCGTGTATTCCTTGCTGCTCCGGGCCATGGGTATTTGCCAATACCCGCTCTTCAAGTCCACCGAAGATATGTACTTCGCGTCCTTGAGTTTCTCCAGAATGTGGTTGATCCGTGGCAACGGGTAAGCGTCCGGAATGGATGTCGCGTTGAGCTGGCGATAGTCCACGCATATTCGCATTTCTCCCGTCTTTTTCCCATCAAGTACAATGGGTGCACTGTATGGGCTCTTGGATGGCTACTACTGAACAAGTTTCAAAACCGAAAATTAAAATATTACGGGTTGTAGTATGTTAAATAAATAAGCAATTTAATTATTGCTCTTTTTTAATGGAATTTCGCGGAAAGTGAGAATTAGCTAGGCTGCTGCGGAGTAAAAAGAACACCACCAAGTTCAATGATCCAAAAGAGAGTAAATCTATTTTTGCCAAAAGGAGAAGGCAAGAGCACAAAGTAAAGACTTACAGCTAGCTTATGCTAATTAACAGCGTTTAATTATGTATGTAGGGTGACTTCATGTAATGCGTATGTATGTATACTACTTAAACACTAAAAAAGCTACTACTTAATATAAAGGTATTTTTGCTATACTACTAAATGACTCGGATCCAACATTCCAGCCACGTTGAAGGACTAAACTTCAAAAAAAAAACACAATTCATAATTGAAAAAACGATTGATAGTAACTTGGAAATTAAATAATTGGCAAAACCGCCAATTTATGGATTGGCCTTTTAATAACGCCGGTTGCCGTTTTCACCTCGGCCACTCGAACCTTGCCATCCGCTCCTTTTATGGTTGCATTGACCCTGCCGGTAATCCAATGCTGGGGTGGAGTGTTGTCGTCGTGCACGATGACCAATGCGCAGACCTCGAGATTGGCCGCCTCGACCTGCCACTTGGCCTTGCCTTGCAGCTCCACGATGTAGTCCCTGGACCACGCTTGCCAGAACAGCTGTCTGAGCATAGACAGCAGCTGCCACCTGCGCGTATACTGCCACCCTTTGATCTACTCGTCGCGCTCGGACCCTTGCGGCAGCGAACGCAGGGCTTGGCCTATGAGCAGGTGCCCTGGAGTTAGGGCCTCTCCATCGTTGGGGTCTGCGCTGCATGGCGTCAACGGACGCGAGTTCAGGATTGCCTCGACCTCTGCCAAGTGTGTGCGGACCTCTGCCTCTGTGAGGAGGCGTCTCCTATTTGCCGCAGCAGCAGACTCTTCGGCGACTTCA
Source organism: Zaprionus nigranus (assembly GCA_018903425.1). Classification (NCBI taxonomy): domain Eukaryota; kingdom Metazoa; phylum Arthropoda; class Insecta; order Diptera; family Drosophilidae; genus Zaprionus; species Zaprionus nigranus. The sequence continues at coordinate 107,579 of JAEIGD010000138.1, forward strand.
CCGCTGCTTCCCAAAGTCCTCCGAAGTGGGTGGCGCGGGGGGTATGAACATCGGGTATGTCCATCCCGGTTTCCGCTGCGAACGACTGCAGTTGAGACCTCTGCTCGTCGAATGCCTTCAGAAGGTCCTGGAGCTGGTTCTGGCTCCTCCGCGGAACGCCACGTCTTGCGATGAAACTTCTAAGGGCAATAATAAAACAATTAGTGGATAAATCAGGAACCAACTCTATTTGAACGGCCTTCGAAGCAAAACATACAAATATAGCTATATACATTTTAATAGGTGGCCGGCCACGAATTCGTAATGAAATGTTTATCGGTCCACAAAAATCAACTCCACTGCGAAAAATCTGTCTGTGGGTAGATCACCCATTATTTGGCCTAATAATTTTTGGCTTATATCGAAAACAATGAATGCATCTCCGAACTATTTGAGTGCATTTACGATCCAAATCTCTTGTCGAAGCAGACTGAGCATTGTTTTTGGACCGGCATGGTAATTTTTTAAATGTAAATGTCGAAGATATATTTCAACCAAATGATTTTTGTTTGGCAATAAAATCGGAAATTTAGTGTTATGTGACAATGGAGCATTTAAAAGTCTGCCACCTACTCTGATTAAAGAAAAGCGTCTTTTACTTTTAGAGAATTTTTTGGATGAAGGGTGTTACTGCCTGTAAACCAGGCTGAAGGGGTTTGGCTTTCTTAATCTTGTCATATTCATGTACATACTCGTTTCTTTGAATAATTTCAAATAATTTCAACGAGGCGAAATGCAGCTCATCGGAACTTAATTGTTTCGATCGTTTCTGTATTTTACACAAATTTAGAAATTTATAGATATAAGCGAGAATACGAGTTAGCTTTGTATACGACCCAATGCGACTTATCCATTTTACCAAAACGTTTTCTCCAGTGGCAATAATTTGCAGTTTTCTTAAATTCTAAATTTGACATGTCAGCTGGAATCGCTATGTGATTATTTTTGGGCCAATGTTCTTCATTTTCAAATAAAAAGTAAGGTCCATTGAACCAAAGAGAATCCTTCAGTTCCTGAACAGAACATCCGCGAGATGCAATATCTGCTGGATTAAATTTAGTTGGTACATGTTGCCAGGATATTCTCTGAGACAATTCTTGAATTGTAGCAATACGATTGGCTACGAAAGTTGCAAGCATGGATGGCGAAGTATTTATCCAATGTAGTGTGATTTCAGAATCTGTCCAAAAATGCACACTCTCGATTCTACAATGGTCAAGTACCTGTTTTATTGAAGACCAAAATTGAGCCAACATTGTGGCCGCACATAACTCAAGCCTTGGAATTGTTTTTGTTTTTAATGGAGCTACTTTTGCCTTAGCTGCGAGCAGCTGGCATTGAATTTTTCCTTTATAAAGTGCTCGAACATATAAACAACAACCATAAGCGTGGCTGGATGCGTCTGCAAATCCATGAATCTGAACTCCTGACGATCCACTAGCATAAGTGTATCTTGGTACTTCAATAGTATGAATGTCGTGCAAATTTTGCGTGAAATTTGACCAACTTGTAGTCAAAGACATGAGGATAGACTCATCCCAATCTATTTTCAACTGCCAAATTTCTTGCAGCAACATTTTTCCTTTGTGACGCTTATTGGACTCAATAGTCCAAGTGGATCGAACAAACAAGCACTGATTGACAGTTATTGTATCCTGAAATTGTTTGTCAAAGCGATATCGAAATATATCACCTTTTGGAATCCACGTCATTCCTAAGGTCTTGGTAGAATCGGCATCATTGAAGTTAAAGGATTTTTCACATTGATTTCCTTTTGATAGTTGTGGATGGTTAGAAAACCACTTTGCTAATTTTAGTCCACCTGAAGCTAATACTTCCGACACTTGTTTACAATTAAATTTAGTGTGTCAAGGTCGTCAGCTCCTGTAAGCATGTCATCCACATATTAACCTTATGGCGAAAGCCAGGGTCTTACAAGGATCGTATTGCCAAATGGAGCTGCTGATGTCCCATAAGTCACGGTATTTAACCGAAAGACTTGCAAATCATCAGTCGGTTTTTCTCGCCACAAAACGAGTTGAAAGTTGCGATTTTTTCAGCCACCATTACTTGTCTATACATTTTTTCTACATCGGCTGTCGGTGCATACCGATTCCAAACGAAACCGAATTAAAAGACAAAATTAGTTCCCACTGAATAGTAGGACCCACCATAAGTATATCATTTAATGATTTCTGTGATGTTGTCTTGCACGAGGCATCAAAAACAACTCGAAGTTTGGTGGTACTACTATCAGGCCTCGTTACACCGATGTGGCATGAAATAATGTGGCCCTGGTGGAATCTGATTATTTGTAGCTGACATATGGCCTAACCCAAGGTATTTCGCTTAGCTGCATCAAATGAAGACCCCAAATCAAACGGGTCAGATTTAAATGGCAAACTAACCTCCAATCTACCCGAAGACAACTGGCGTATATTTTTCTTAAAATGATCCTCACATGCAAGTTGCTCGGCTGAATATTTAACATTTGAACATATTTTCGGGTGAGTGTTTAATTGTTTCCATCGACCCTCTACTACCCATCCTAATAATGTTTTTTGGAGTAAAGGTGCATCTTCAGATAATTTAATTTGTCCCGAACACAGCATCTCAAAGAAGTGATCAACTCCAATTAACAAGTCTATCTTCTGAGGTTTGTGGAAACGAGGATCAGCTAGTTCAATGTTTGCTGGGATTTTCCATTTGCTGATCGGGAGGTTATAATCTGGCTGATCTGACGTAATTGAACGTAAAACCCAAAAATCTGCACTAAACTGGTAGTTATTTACTAGAGAGTGCACTGTAGCATTGACTTCACCTTTGGCTACTAAATTTGACTTGCCTAATACTGACACAGTCAAGCTACTATTGGTTCTTAAGAGCCGAAGGGTTTGTGCAAAGCTCTCTGTAATAAAATTAGCTTGAGAGCCTCCATCTAATAAAGCTCTGCCGAGATCAACCTGTCCGAACCTATCATGTACTTGGACTACAGCTGTAGCAAGTATGGATTGCTCATTATCACTGGCAATGTGATTTACTTGAGCGCTAAGAACTGGCTCAGTCTGTTGACTATGGGACTGATTCTGAGCTATATACCTGTGGAATAAGCTGTGATGCGATTTAAAGCAACCTCCGCACTTATGTGCACATTGAGGTTTTATGTCCCTGATGAATACAGTTTATACATAACCCTTTATCTTTGGAGAATTCAAACCGTTTCAGAACAGGCATTGCTGCAAACCCTTGACAGTTGACAATTCTATGGTTATGGATACAGACAACTCGGATCAACTGAACTTGTAGATTTGGAACAGACAAATGATGACTTCGTGGGTTTTCTAATTGGAATCTCAGGTTTTGGTTCAACTCTGGCTCTTGAGGATTCCTCTGCAGTCAGATGTTGATATCGCCTATTGAGATTTATAACGCAGTCAGACCACTTTGGCAAAACATCATAATCAAGTTGCTCTTCATATTTTGATTTTGTAATATAATCTACCTTAGATAGAACGAGATGAATGATCATTGCATTGGCTACATCCTTTTCATTACTCAACGATAAAAGGGACTCAAAAATTGCCGAAACCTTATCAATTATTGACCTCAAAGCGGATGCAGATGGCTTAGTCACAGGAGGAATGTCAAACAGCTGAGCGAGTGTATCGAAGAAAATAAGGCAATTATTGTCGTAAACACGGTACAAACTTGTTAATGCTTTTGGATAGTTTGTTGCTGACATTTGGTACGCTTGTACTGTACCTAGCGCTTCTTCTGATAGACATTAAATTAAATGATTAAATTTTTCAATGTCCGAGATTGAATTATCTGAATCTACCAAACTTTGGATCTAGAGCTGACATAAATAATGCTTTAGTTGTTACACAAATTTCTTATAAACCAGATCGATTATCATTTTCAGGATCCAAAGAATCAATTTCTGATTACAAACTCATTGCCTTTTTTAAAATAGGAATTTAATATATCTTATCGGCATTGCAGATTTTTTTGATATAGAGCCAGATTCAAATTTATTTTTTATGCGTGAAATGTCTTCTGTTACCTTGTCTAAGCGAGGAAACAGCTGTGTCAGCTTCATGCTGCCGCACTCGGGGTTATAGCCCTTTGAGCCTTTGTCGACAATAGTCGACTCCCGGTATTTAGATTCGTTTTTACTCATGATAGAAATTTTTTTATAGTACAAGCCAAATTTTAAATATGTTTTCAAATAATAATAATTTGTTATGTATTTTTTATTTTTATTGTAATATTGTTCAATGCAAAATTTTATAAGTTATACTAAGGGAACACCCCAGCTGCTTTTAGTGAGAGAAGAACAGAAGAGCGGCAAATTGCAGTAAATTGCGATGTCACTAAAAGAAGCCTTGAGCATCTAATGCACAGAGAGTGAAATATCGGAACGCAGCAAAGGAAAACAAGGTCTAGCAAGCGGTCGGATCAAAGGTAAGGTAGAAACATGCGAACGAAAGAGATAGAATTTTTGACGCCACTTGACAACCTAGCTGTCCGCTTATTCCGTTTTGGTTATATGCGTGGGTTGATTTAAACTTCTTTGGCAAGCGAGATGATTTTAATTTGTTTAAATAAATACTCTTCTGTTTTCATTTAATTTTAGATATTTTGATTAGCTCATTTTTTTTTAATAAAATATGATGTCTCAATGCCAATACAAAGATGCAAAGACTTGAGCTGCCAATGCTTCAAGTCTACTTTTAAATTTTCTTTTGTTTTGGCACTGTTACCTGTTCATTAGACGAATCTACTTCCCTAGAATCCAAGTCAATTTCCATTGGGTTGCAAGACAGTCCAGATTAATCCAAATGAGCTTGATTAATATGTTTGGTTAATTCCAGCCACAGGTCACTCTCAGGCGAAGATTAGCCGCACCAAATATGCAATACTCAATGTATTGTGAACGCGACAAATCGAACTGGGGTGATACCGTGAACAGCCAAGCAATTTTAAAAATTTTATTTAATTATAGACTGTTTTATTTACGCAACAAGATCAAAACACACTTTCCGATTGGTCCCTGCTCGGGCGCCATGAACAAATTTCAAAACTGAAAATTAAAATAATACGGATTTGTATTACGTTAACTAAATAAGCAATTTTATTATTTCTCGTTTTTAACGGAACTTCGCGGAAAGTGAAAATAAGCTAGGCTGCTACGGAGTAAAAAGATCACCACCAATGATCCAAAATAGAGTAAATCTACTTATGCCAAAAGGAGAAGGCAATAGCATAAAGTAAAGACATACAGCTAGCTTATGCTAATTTACAGCGTTTCATTATGTATGTTAGAGTGAATTCAGGTTATGCGTATACTACTTAAACACAAAAAGCTACTACTACTAAAAGTATTTTTGTTATACTACTAAATGTCTCGGATCCAACAGCGAGCATTCATTCTTATCCATATAGTGTACCAAGTTCAAATGGCATCATCACACCGTTACTGAACGAAAGTTCACTTTTCAAGGATCTTAACTTAGTTAAACCAGACTTTTCACCAGGTCCCGATGGTATTTCCGCCTGTGTAGTTAGATATTGTGTCAACTCCTTATGTAAACGATTGCACAAATTATTTTCGCTGTCCTTAGACACCGCCTCCTTTCCTTCCATATATATGGAAGGAATCCTTCATTATCCCTTTACTCAAAAAGGGCAGCAAAGCTGACGCAAGTACATAATTATAGAGGTATCTCTAAATTATCGGCTATACCGAAATTCTTCGGATTTCAGAAAAATCTTCAAACCGATGTCATTTATACTGATTTCAGTAAGGCATTTGACTCAGTCAACCATTCTCTTCTTGCACATAAACTGAATCTCCTCGGTTTCTCACCAAAACTTCTTAGTTGGATTTTGAGTTATTTGAGTGACAGAACCCAACGGGTCCTCTTTAAGAATAATCTTTCTTACCCTGTTCATGCCACATCTGGTGTTCCCCAGGGAAGCCATTTAGGTCCCCTGCTTTTTACACTTCATCAATGACCTCCCAACGGTCATACTTAACCCCGTACTCTCATGTATGCTGATGATGTCAAGCTATGTTTTCAATTTAAAGATTACTCCTGTCATTCTCGCTGCGATGAATCTGTCACCTAGTGTGTTAAAGAATTCCATGAATTGATCCTCAGAGATTGGAAAGCGTGGTGGGCAGTAGACTGCGGCTAGAGTCATTGAACCACTTTTTGAGTTGTAAGGCTATGGACGTAGATTGTATGTAGTTTTTGCCAAAATTGTTTAAATGCTGGTGTTTTATGCGATTTCTGATGAGTATTCCAGTGCCTCAATGAGCTTTACCATCTGGATGATTTGTATCATAGAACAAGTATCCTGGTATATGAAAATTGTATTTATTTGTGAGTTGCGTTTCTGATAGTAGCATTACGTCGATGTTTTTCTCGTTAATGAACTGTGTGAGTTCTTGTGTATGCCGTGAAACGCCATTTGCATTCCACAGATATATCCGTAGGGAAGCCATTATGAGGATTTTGAAGACACAGAAGTTGTATCAGGATATTTTGCTTTTTACACTTTTCATCAATGACCTCCCAACGGTCATACTTAACTCCCGTACTCTCATGTATGCTGATGATGTCAAGCTATGTTTTCAACATGAAAGATGACTCCTGTCATTCTCGCCTTCAATCTGACTTAGACTGTTTCTATTCTTGGTGTCGTAAAAATCTTCTTAATCTAAACAGCTCCAAATGCAAGCTGATGACATTCTCACGAGCCTGTCCTATAGTATGTATCTTACTTTCTTTGTGGTTGTACCCTGGAAAGAATTTCCCTGGTTAATAAAGCTATGGGTGTGTTCGGATTTATTAAGAAATGGTCTAGTAGTAGCACTTTTAACTAACTGCATGCTTAGAACATTCTACATTTATTCTACATTCATTTTGATTAGGCTTTGCTTACTAACACTAACTCACCCGATCTGATTTGGGTTTTTCTGGGTTTTCCCCAATCCTCTGCAACAAATGTTTGATCGGCTCTTTAATTTTTTTCTTTATCCCAGAGTCAAATTTAATTCAATTCATTTCTTTTTTCTTTCTTTTCTCACACTCAAGATTTTACTTCTAATTTATATTTATTAATTATAACTATTAATTGTTTTTTTTTTACATTTAAACAGTCGACTAACCTTAGTCCGAAAATAAAAAAAAAAGTTATTCTTCTTGCAACTTCTTTGTTGCTATCAAAATTGGGTCTAGAATTTTAACCAAGTTCTTCATATTTTCAAACATATGGTGTTCACAAAAATTGTTTTAGGTCCTGCAATCTGCTGAGCATTCTAATAGTAGATCACCATCGAGTTGGCGCGTCTAATTCTGGCTGCTTTAGCCTTTCAAGTAAATTCCTCAGAAAAAAATAATTTTTACTATTTGATTGAAAAATTTCCTTATATCAAATTTTTACCTGTTAGTAAGACTTTTCAAAGACTTTTTACCATATTTTTCCCGTTTTCGGTTGTGACGCAGTAGATTTGTTTCTTTTCCAATTTAAAATCTTTTAAAATCTACTAGATTTCCTCGTATAAATTTGCTGTCGTATGTCTTTTTTTATTCCTAACATGCCGAGAGTTCATATTTTGATTTTTTTTTCTGGGCGTACAACTTCCGCATTAACTCCCAGAATGCTCCGATTTAGTCTGGTGGCTGAGTCAATTTTAAGGCAATTAATTTGCCTTTTAACTCTGCTCGAAAACGTGTTATTAAGTCATCATATTCTGCTGAAATATATTAATTTATATTTCTTGACGAAATTGGGTTCATATCAAGACCTTTGACCTTTGCCAACTGAACACAGGCTTTTTTCACTTCTGTTTTGCCTAAGAGAACAGTTATTTTTTTTTTTCAGGTACTTCCGGGTCTTTAACAATTTCTTTCCACTGATCTATGTGTTGAATCTTTAAATTCCTTTCTAGGTTTGTTATAAAGTTGCCTTTAAGGGTTATGTTCCAAATAATGGACTGCAACATAACTTCTTCATTGCCATTTTCAGGTACTTCCGGGTCTTTAACAATTTCTTTCCACTGATCTATGTGTTGAATCTTTAAATGCCTTTCCAGGTTTGTTATAAAGTTGCCTTTAAGGGTTATGTTCCAAATAATGGAGTGCAACATAACTTCTTCATTGCCACAACCAACTTAAAATATAAATATAATAATGTATAAATTGTTTTTGTTTTCTTCTTGTTTTAAATATAATTTGACTTTATTTTTTTTTTTTTTCTAAAAAGTTAGATTTTAGTTTTAATTTGAATTTTTACCAAGAGATGTAAAGCACTTGATAAACTATCCAGCTTAAAAAGCTATTCAATCTAAATAAAATGCTTAAACAAGGTGTGAATTATATGTAAATTTTTGGGAAATGTTGTTGACAAAGGAAGTTAGCTTAAACTAGTTGGGAACTATAATGTAATAGTTCTTGAAATGTTATTAAATGTAAGTCTTCAAATTATTATTGTTTACCGTTACGGTCCCCGGTAACATACGATGGACTTCAATTGACGAAATTGATGCTCCAAACTCTGCCAACAATACTTGGTTAAGTGAATTCCAATCAGAAATTCCGTTTTGGCTACTCATTAATATTTTTGCTGCATCTTTTAGCAATAATTGCTTTGAATATATAAACTTTTGAAGATTGTTCCAATAAACTGCTTCTGCGTTATCTTCAAATTCTTGTACCCATTGTTTAACTGATCGCTGCCCTGATCCACTAAACTGAGACAATGAATTTTCAATATCTCTCAACGTAAATATTGAACGTATTTCTGGAACTGTAGTGTTAGTTATCACCGAATCATTATCATCAGAGGTATCATCCTTTACATCAACTTTAATCTAAACTTTCTAATAATCGAACTTGCAATGGTTGCTTTCTGCCAGTGGTAGGTAAGTTACGTTCTACCAACTTTTTCTCGCAATTCTCTTACCCGTAATGCTAAGATTTTGTCTCTGTTCATGTTGCTACTGTTGTTGCTCCTGCTATACATTTATTTAAAATATTTTTAAAACAGAATATTCTTTTCTTGGTGGTAAATACAATTCAATTGTTTTAAATATTTTGCAACTTAAAACCCGTTGTTTATAAATATACACAATATTAAATTGAAATTAAGCTCAATAACCTACTGTTACCTCATGGTTGAGCTGAGATGGCTGCAGCTGTTAAATTTATCGCGGAGCTTTGTTTGATATCACCCTCTCATTTTCACACTGCAACTCAGCCGCTCTGCAAACTGTCTGCTCCTGCGTACTCGAACTCTATACAAATCTTCGCCTGCAGCCTCTGCCAACCCAATCCGAACTCCCACGACCACGCACTCCTTACAGATCGTCGCTTCTAGCCTCTTCCAAGTCACTTTCAAATCGACTTCTTCATTTCGATAGATCTTTAAAAATTAAATACTGCGATTGCAGAGGTGCATCACAACTTGACTTATCTATATAATATTCTGAAGTGACGATACGATTAATATTGATATTTAATTAAAACTGTCGGCCACTTCTATTGTTACGAACTGATCCCACATGTATACAAATAAAAACAATAAATGAATATGAAATGACCACATATATAATTACACGTCCGCGAGTTAAGGTTTTAAAAAAATATATTTTTTATTGGAACCAAAAACTTAAGTGGTACGCGGAGACAATTCGTGCTTTTACAGTTGAAGGCGGAATTAAAACTGAATCTAACGCTTAGCAAACCCTTGGCTGAATCTTATTTACTACTATGTTGGGCATACATAAGGCTCTCTTTTATGTTTATGCGCTCTCTTGACTGGATTGCGCATAGAAACGGATCAGCCGAGAATTTGAGCTGCGTTAGCAGTTTTGACCTTTCTCGTGGGACTGTTCTGTAGGAGTGGGAACTTGTTTTTTGAATTTGATTATGATTCTCTTAGGTATACTCTTATATTTGTAGATAAAATATAATGAAAAATTAGATTAGTTTATCTAATTCAATTTACTATTAACCGAAAACTGCGGTGGCTGTAATTTTGGCGAAGAACAAAAAACCAATGCGTTCGATTCAAAGTATAATTTCAACTGCTTCATTGCTTAGCCTAACTTAACTACGGCGGCGAAACGGGGCGAATTCAAACAACGAAGAGAGGACTTTATTGCGCTCCCGCTCCGCCCTAAACTAATTTACACTAGACTTCATAGTTTTTTCTACAACAACTAACTTAATTTAACACCGGCCCCGTTGAAGGCCTGTAAGGCTTCAAGTGATTGGTAGCGGAGCCAGTTTGTGAATGGCCCGTCTAAATAATCGCCCTTCGCTGGTCCTAAGGTCTACGACCCTGACCATGACGTCCTGCCCTGCGTGAGTTGCCACGATCCATCCGAGGAGCCACTGTTGCGGAGGAAGATTGTCCTCTGCGACGACGACGAGAGTTCCCTCTGTGATGTTGGGCTGCTGCTGCTGCCACTTGCCCCGGATTTGAAGGCCCAGGACATATTCGCGGGACCATCGCTGCCAGAACTGTTTCCTGACTGACGAGACAAGTCGCCATCGCCGCAAGCAACTGAGACCCGTCTGGTCCGGGGTCCGGAGTGCTGATGGGGCGAGTAGCGACCCGCCTGTCAGCAGGTGCCCTGGTGTTAGGGCCTCTCCGTCGCTGGGGTCCTGGCTGATTGGTCCTAGAGGCCGCGAGTTCAGCACTGCCTCGACGCCGACGAGAACTGTTTGCAGCTCCTCCGCTGTCAACTGCGCGCTGCCCACCGCTCGTAGGAGTAGGTGCTTTGCAGTTTTGACACCTGCCTCCCATAGTCCTCCCATGTGTGGTGCTCGAGGCGGTGTGAACGTGCTTTTTGATGCGAATTCGCGAATTGTGTCCGCTTGCTCCTCGATCTTCCGTCGCAGATCGTCGAAGTGGCGACTCGCTCCGACGAAGTTCGTCGCGTTGTCGCAGTGCACGATCTGCGGACATCCTCGGCGACCAATAAACCTTTGAAAGCATAATAAAAAGGAGTCAGTGGAAAGATCGGAAACAACTTCTAAATGAACTGCCTTGGACGCAAAACACACAAACAGCGCTATGTAGGACTTATAAGGGGGCCTACCACGGATTTTAAGTGTCGTGTACACTGGACCACAAAAGTCAACGCCACAAATGTCAAAGGGGCGGAGAGCACGGAGTCGGTCTGCGGGTAAATTCCCCATTATTTGAGTCAGAAGTCGCGGTTTGCATTTGAAACATCTAATGCATGAACGAACTGTCTGACTGCAGACCTCCTGAGCGTTAACAATCCAAATGCGCTCCCGAAGGATACTCACAAGTGCTCGTGGGCCAACATGAAAATTGATTTGATGCAAATGTCGGACATAGCTCTGTACGAAATTAGAACGTTTAGTCAACAACAATGGAAACTTGGCATCATACGATATAGGAGCATTTGCTAGTCGCCCCCCAACTCTCAACAACGAAAACATACACCAAGTTCCTTTGTCTTCGTGAATAAATGGATTTAATCGTTGAAGACAAGGGCCAAGCTTGGATCCCTTGCGAATTTCTTTTAATGTCATCAGAAAATTCGTGACATTGAACAACTTCGATAATTTTAAAAAAGGCTTCTTTATATTCCGTTGGTGATGGAATCTTTTCAAATTGAGGATTCCTATTTTTACATCTCGCTATGAAGCGGAACATATAAACAAATACTCTTAGCAGTTTGAGGTGAGACGAGAATCCCTCGATGACGTCCACTAGATCCGATTTAACTACGGCAGCGGCCAGTCCAACCGCTGTTTTTCTCTTTTCCAGCTCCATCATCTCCCTTGATAGCTCTAGGTGCGGATTAACGGGCCAATCTTCATCTTCGTTCTTTAAAAACGAAGGTCCACCAAACCAGATTGACTCCTTCAGGTCATCAATGTCAACCTCTTGACACTACATCTGCTGGGTTTTGTTTTGTCGGTACATGTCGCCATGTAGCTTCTTTGGACCACTCCTGAATCTCAGCCACTCTGTTCGAAACGAACGTCGCCAACGACGAAGGATGAGATCGGATCCAGTGAAGAGTAACTTCTGAATCCGACCGGTAGACGATTCGTTCGATATTTATTTTCAATAGTGGCTTGATTCTGTGGCAAAGATCTGCTAGAAGGTGAGCGGCACATAACTCAAGTCTAGGAAGTGTTTTCGTCTTGAGCGGCACTACTTTTGACTTTGACGTCAACAACGAAACTTTGTAACCTTCAACAGTTTTGCTACGAATATAGACGCAAGCACCGTAGGCTCTCATAGATGCGTCGGCGAAACCATGTACTTGTATTGGTGACATCGGATTAGTGAACACAAATCGAGGTATGGAGATTTCTTCCACTCTCGACAATGTTTCCTTCAATTTATTCCATGCTGTTTCCAACTGCTGTGGAATAGACTCATCCCAGTCCAACTTATTAAGCCATAACTCCTGCAATAGGATCTTGCCTTGAATGACAATTGGACTTAATAAGCCGAGGGGGTCAAACAGCTTCGATGTCACCGACAATATGCTCCTTTTTGTCGCTCGGAGAACCATGACGAAGGTGTCAATTTTGAACTTTAAGGTATCTTCGCTAGGAGTCCATGATATACCTAGAGCCTTAGTTAAATCTGAATCCGAGATAGTTATCGGTTTAACTGTGCTCTCAGATGCAGTGACCTCAGGTGAGTTTGAAAACCACTTGCTCAATTCAAAACCTGCTGTTTGAAGAACCTGAGTCACTTCAGACTTAATTGTCTGAAGTTCATCTATGCATGCAGCACCAGTTAACATATCATCGACATAAAAGTCGGACCGAATAACTTCAGAAGCTCTAGGGAGAGATACTCTTACAGCTTCACTCAACCTCTTTAAACACCTGATGGCCAGAAAAGGGGCTGGACCAGTACCATAAGTAAGCTTATATAATCTCAAGGATTCAGATGGATCTCGTCTCCACACTATTAATTGGAATGGCCTATCAGCTTCATTCACCATTACTTGGCGGTACATCTTCTTGACATCAGCTGTCAAAGCGCAACGATGTAACCTGAAGCGAAGAAGAGTTGAGTACAAGTCTTCTTGAATTGTAGGCCCCACCATCAGAATTTCGTTAAGAGACACGTGTGTGGACGTCTTACAGGATGCGTCAAACACCACACGGAGTTTTGTTGAAGTACTCTCAGGTCTCAGAACGCACTGATGTGGAATTACGTAGTGCGGAGTAGACGTAACATCTATGTCCGATGGTGACATATGACCTAAGGCGAGATACTCTTCCATAAATTCGAGATACATTTTCTTCAAGCCTTGGTCACGAGTTAGTCTTTTTTCTAGCGACAAGAAACGCCGTTTTACAACCTCGAACGAGTTGCCTAAAACGTTTGGGTCTGATTTTAAAGCGACCCGAGGGCAAAATCTGAGTAGTCTTCCTGTAGTGGTCTTCACAGAGCTGTTGCTCTGGCGACCATATTTTCCTAGTAGATGGCAATTCCTCTAGTGACCAAAACTTCTGCAGTGTGTTATCTATCGAGACAAGCAATTCTTCTTGGCAACTTAATGTTAACGAGGTACCTTGGGGAGCTGAACTCTTTGGAGCATATTTTCCAGCTACAACCCAGCCAAGAAGGGTTTTTTGCAGAATCGGATACTCCGGACCTTGCTTTATTTGACCGACGGACAACAACTCGAAGAAGGACTCTGCACCAATCAACATATCAATCCGTTGAGGTTTGTAAAAGTATGGATCAGCTAATAGTAGGTTCTTTTGGGATTTTCCAGTCGGTGACGTTGACTGACTGGTCTGGGTGATACCCAGAAATTGATTTCAGTACCCAAAAATCAAACGAGAACTCACTATTAGTTATTCGCGACTTCACCACCTTGGATTGTGTGCTTAGTTGCGGCCAAGAGGTGGGCCATCTCCTCTTTGCGGATCTGTAAGCGTTGAGCCAAATCTTCAGTTACGAAGTTAGTTTGTGACCCAGAGTCAATTGATGATGCGAGCGACCACAAACTCGACATTTTTTCGATTTGATTTTACAAAAGGGGGGGCCCCTTTTTGGAAGGGGTCGGGCCAAAATGTAATTTCCACTTTTTGTTCGGACGCTTACGATCGACGTTGCAAGAATTACCCTTTCCAACGCTGACGCATGCATAGAATGTGTAGTGGAAGGGTGATCTTGACTTGGAGGAGGAGAAATATTCTCTAAAGGTGGTGGTAGCGCTATTTAGTCACTGTGTATCTATGCAATAATTGATGATGCGAGCGACCACAAACTCGACATTTATTCGATTTGCATTTTCAACAGTGTGACCCTTTTTTTAGACAATTTCTCTCGGACTTTACAAACTCAAATCTCTGCATGACGGAGAGACGAGTGAACGGACTACAAGTTTCTATTAAATGGTCATTTGAATTGCAGTAACTGCAGGTCTGATTGGTGCTAGTTGAAGAGCAGGCAAAGGAACTTTGATTATGCTGCCTGTTTGGAACTACTTTTTCCGATTTTGGCTTTGTCGATTCTTTAGCAGTTAGATGCTGGTATCGACGGTTCAATACCCTTTTCAAAATCGGACCACAAAGGTAATTTGTCATAATCTAACTGCTCTTCCCATTTTTGTTTGGTCACATGATCTACTCTATTTAATACTAAATGAATCAGCATTGCATTCGCTATTTTAGTGTCATCGCCTATCGATAACAATGAACCATATATATATATAGTTGTAGATGACACAGTATCGATTAGGCTTCTAAGAGAGGATGCAGATTGCTGATTCATTTTAGGAAAGATAAGGCATTCGTTCTCGTAGACTCTCCTTAGCCTTTCCACAGCCTTTTCATAGTTGCTCTCGGTGACTTGGAATGCCCTAATCGTTCCCAAGGCATCACCAGAGAGACAGGAGATCAGATGGTTGAACTTTTCGATAGAAGGAATGCTCTTATGATTATGAACAAGAGTCTCGAATAATCCTATAAAATTCTTAAATTCAGATGCCACAAATTTAGGTAATGCCAAATTAGGGAGTCGAGCTCGAGTTGGTGCCATCGGAGCCGAAACCTTTTCTTGTGGTTCGCTCGATGACTTCACGGCTGAAAGAAGCGACATAATTCTTGCTTTGGTCGTGATTGACAATTCCTCCAACTCGGCTCCAAACTCATCGTTTTGATCAAGGCTTTCAATATGTTCCTGATGCCTTGACAATAGCTTCGGACAAAAGTTGAAGCCTGCACTCAAGTTCGGAGACTTCTAGTGGTATAGTACCAGTTTCTGTTCTACCCGGCGAATGCTCTTGACATATACTCGTAGCCTTTTTTAAGGTCGTCAATAGTCGGACGACTCACTTTTGGCTTTTCTTGTTCCATTTTAATGGACGAAAACGAGATAAAATATGTATTTTTTTTTTGTATAATACAATAAACGACGAAAACAATTATACTTGAATAATTGTAGAAGCACTAGTTATCAAAAAATAATTCGATGCAAGTGATACCGAAAAAGAGTTATACCCGACCAAAGGTAGAGTATGCGTATCACTTGCCGTTTTGAGTTCAAGCGCGCAAACGAAATTGACAACAACAATGCTAGTGAGCGGGTGACGTGCGAAAGCGAATACGAAAAAATCACCGCTGTAGCTTGCTGTGTAGATGTGCGTATGTGTGTATGCAGCTAGAAGCGCAGTTGGCGGACGAACGAAGGAAAGCAAGGAACGAAAAATTCGCCGCTGCAGCTGGTATATACGTAGGTGTGTGTGTATGTATATACGTACATACAATTGCTTGAACTCAGTAATTATTATTGCAATCGACTTATGGACGAAAGTTTGTGAGAGGGGGCGACAGTGAAACATAAACAACAACAAACACTAGCATCCAAGAGCAGTTCAAAATATATATTTATGTACATATGTATAATTATTAAACTACGATGCCTGTCTGTATGTATGTATATACGTATATGTACATATATGTATATATGCATGCAAATAAGCTCAACTATTATAGTGTACGTATGTGCCAAGAATTGAAAGCGAATGCAAAAAAACCAATTAAAATACCCTTTAAAATTTTGCGCAAAAACCTGTGGCTCTGGAACGGGTTGACCGGCTGCTACTTTCCTGTAAGCTTGCAGCAATTGCAGGGTATCCCTCGATGAATTGCAGCACCAATTTTGGGATTAAACACGACCGACGCGAATAATTTGTCAGTGCTCCACCCACAAACCGAAAGGCAATTTAATTTAACTTTTGTAATTGCACTTTTTTCACTTGCAATTGTTGTACACAAACAATTTTATATGCACTTTTTTGTCTCACTCACTTTTAAATTTCACAATGCCTTATTATTATTACAGTCCACCCGGGGGCGCCATGAAAAATTAGGCTGTAATTTTGCCTCGACGAAAAAAAACCAATGCGTTCGATTCAAAGTATAATTTCAACTGCTTCATTGCTTAGCCTAACTTAACTACGGCGGCGAAACGGGGCGAATTCAAACAACGAAGAGAGGACTTTATTGCGCTCCCGCTCCGCTCTGTACTAATTTACACTAGACTTCATAGTTTTTTCTACAACAACTAACTTAATTTAACATATAATATTATTATTATAATTAATACAATTATTGACGTTATTATTATTGTTTGGAAAGTATTTTTAGTTTTTATTTCAACAATTTCTTTTGCTTGAATGTATGCTAATGTTTCTAGTTTGGTTACGTTATTGTTCACATAAACTGTTTGTGTGTAATCAAGTATTGTATTTGATATTAAAATATCATTGATTTGAATTGAACAGTTAGAAGCTTTAATTAAATTATCTCCCTCTACTATTATTTCTTGATTTATACAATTTTGGTTTAGTATGGTTTTTGGCAATTTCCATGTTAAAAGAATGTTAGGTTCGACATAACTGATTTCTGTATTTTTGTGCGTTTTTGTTTACATTCTACATTCTGTATTTGCTTGATTGAGAATACCTGTTATACATTTGTTAAGTACTACTTTTTTTGAAGATGCTAAGAAACTTTTATTGTTCTGAACAAAATATTTGTCGATTACATTTTCCATTACGATATTTTTTGTTGCTATCAGGTACTATTGTGAATATTGGTGTTTCTATAATATCTTTTGGGATATGGGAAATTAAAAGAATTTCGTTTGTGTCAGTTTTAACCAAGTTGAAGTTTTAATATTTAGAATTTTTTTCTGAGTTTATATTTGTTAAATAGTCGTGTTTTAATAGCTTGGGTTTAAATATGCCAAATCTCGTTATCTGCATTCCTAATTCAATATCTTCTATATATTCTGTAAACTGTTGAAGGTTGAACATTAAAAGGTTAAGTCTCTGGTCTCTTTCATGTGTTGTGCTTAACAAATTTATTACTTCTATTCCTTTGTTTACTTCTTTTATTACATCGCACAGTGGGAAAAAAGTCGTTTTTTTCGGCATCAACTCCAATTTTAAAGATACAGACTTGAAATTTTCGTGGTGTATTACCTGCATTCGTGTAACTCAATTGTATTACAACATTTCTCTTGCATTTTATTTCTAGTAAATTGAATATATCGATATGTGGTACGCAAGCAATTGTTAATTAATTTTCTTGAAGTGCTCCAAAATTTATCTCATTTTGGTCATTTTAGCTTAATGTAAAGACGATGCTGCTCTATTTTGTGTTATTAAATTATGTTGATCCTTATAAAGATGCTTCTAAATAGGATTTTCCCAATTACATATCTATTTTATTGGCACGGCTTGTCAGAAAATCGCCTTTGAAGTAATAAAAGATTTTTAAATACTAACTTAAAGCAAATTACTAGTTCAATTTAGTCAACTTTAATCGACAATTGAACTGTTGCTGAAGGCGGTAAAAATCAACAAAAATATTTTTTTAAGTAGTTTGAAATGTGGTTAAACAAAAATTAAATATTTTTTAAATTTGCAACAACTTTAAAATTGTAAAAATGCCAAAATAATCGACTTTTTTTCCCACTGTGCATCGTTGAGTTCCTTATTTTGTACTGTATTTTCTGACAAGTTCTGAATTTTTTGCTCTAACTCTTCTTTATGTGTTTGATCTAGTGTTCCGAAAAGGTATTTGTATGTTGTGCCTATAGAATTAACTAAGCCACGTTTGCTGCGCTTCGCTATTCTAATCCCATTCATTTCTCTTATTAATTTCTCTACTAAATATTGAACTTGGAATATATTTTCGTATTCTTATGATTGTTTAATTATATTATTATACATTTGTTCTGTTTTTTGTTATGTTCACAGTTAATGAATGATATTCATAATTGTTGGGTAAACTTATTGAGCCAGTATTAAAGATTAGGTAACCATTTTTTCCATGGACGTATCGGGTGAAACATGATAAAAAATAGTAAGTAACCATCAGAAATATGTGATTATGTCGGACTGCTTTGGTCGTTTGGAGTTGCGCTG
This sequence comes from Zaprionus nigranus, assembly GCA_018903425.1. NCBI lineage: Eukaryota > Metazoa > Arthropoda > Insecta > Diptera > Drosophilidae > Zaprionus > Zaprionus nigranus. Next base: position 126,087 of record JAEIGD010000138.1, read on the forward strand.
GAATTATCATACTTAGTTTTATTAATTGTTTTTTCTTTTTATATTTTGATTTATAGTGAGTTATTTTTCTACCTCTATTCTTCTCTTCAAAATGTTTCTCATCTAGTTGTGTTATTTCTCTTGTTTTTTCTAAATGGATTCGTTGTTTTGGATTTAACCAGAGGGGCTTGCCTATATGAGTATCTACCTCGTACTCTTCACGAGTTTTGTTTAGCTTATCTATTTTGTTATTTTTATTATTTTGGGTATCATAAGCATATCGGCTGGGGTTCTTCCAGTCGTGTTATATTTAGTTTTATGATTATAGATGTAAAGTATGAAAACTAGTTTGTTTGTGGCGGCGGCAATGAAGTCTTCCTTTCTTCTGGGGGATCGTGAAATCGGGGGGGAAGCTGCTGTAGGACCGAAAAAACCGACGCGAAAAACAATTCGAAATAAAAAGAACAATGCGGGGCGCGTGGCGTTCACTTCACTTATAATTTTTCAACTGATTTCATGTACATAGGATATTAACTTAAGCCTAACTTAACATAAATATGGAGATGTTGGATAAAAGAGCGCGAGAGCCCTCGGTAACTCTCGCACTGTTTACGCCGATATGCTGCCTACTTTCAGGCGGCGACTTTCGGCGCAAACATCCCGCCCCCTTGCAATACTATTGCAAATAGACGGGGCCAGGGATCTTTTTGGAGGCCGGTGGAGGGGCTTGATGGGCGCTGGCGGACTATGTCTTAAAGACACCGGATAGTACCCAGCCAAACAGAGTGTTCTGGGCCAACGGCAAACCACCGTGGGATGGAACCAGCCCTGGAAGGAGTACGTCTCCATAGACGTCGGCCCCCAGAACGATGGATACTCTGTTTGGCACATGGCATCGAGTGTCCGCTAGCGTGATGCCCGGATAGCTGGTTTGGAGCGTTTTGTTGATCTTTTGTGCCGGAGTCCTGATCTGCACATCTTCCATCTTCAGAGTCACTGCGATGGAGAACTCTGGCGATGCCCTTGACCTGAACAGAGCACGGCAAAACCCATTTTCGGCGGAAAGGCCAAAAGCCTTTGCCAATGAGGTGGGCATGCGGCTGTATGAGCTGCACGCGTCCAACAGCACACGCACCTCGAAAATCTTGCCGGCCATATCCAGGTCGACTATGGCGGTCGGCATCATGCTGATCGCCACAGAGGGGGACGTCGCCAGGGACTCCAAAGGTGGAAGAGGCGTCACGGATGGCAAAGATATCTGTGGTTCCTGCCTCTCGGGTTGGGAGGTGGTTGGAAGGTGGAGAAGCGTGTGGTGGCCCTCGCCGCATGTACGACAGGTGCCGCCACTGCGACATGAACCCTTCGAGTGTTCATGGGCGAGGCAGTTCGGGCAGTATTTGTTGATCAACACTGCCCGAAGACGCTTCTCCGCAGCCAGACACGGGAATCTCTGGCACTTCTTTAGGGCGTGGACTCCTCTGCACACGCGGCCTCTGAAGGAGTTTACCCCTTTTGGTTTCGCTGGGGTGTGTGCCTTTGGTGGTGCCATCTTTACTAATCTGGAATGGAGAAGGTGGATATATGGATTAGTATTTTGGAGAACATATATCCACTGATGGACAACACAAGGTTAGGAGGGTGTCTGGACTGTGTCCTCTAAAGGAAGTAGGACTAATTTCGTTACTGGCCTTTTGATCACGCCACGGGTGGTGAGGATGTCCACCACGCGGACAATGTCATCAGCGCCAGGATACGTAGAGTGGATTCGGCCCAGACGCCATTCGTTGACTGGAAGATTGTCTTCTTTGACAACCACCATATCGCCGACTTGGAGGTTTCTCGTTGGGAGTTGCCATTTGGAGCGTTTGTGCAACTCTTTGAGGTATTCCTCTTTCCAACGGAAACAAAACTGTTGATGCAGAGCCTTAAGTCGCTGCCATCGGTTGATGATGGATACAGCGTCTTCTTGGATTTCAGGCTCTGCTACGGACATGAGCGGACCGCCGATCAGAAAATGGCCAGGAGTCAAGGCCAAAAAGATCGGTGGGGCTCTCAGACATGGGAGAAATCGGCCTGGAGTTAAGGCACGCTTCAACCTTGCAAAGGAGCGTTGATAATTATTCGAATGTGTACTTTGGTGAGGAAGTGGGGTATTTGGGGAGGGGGGTTTTGCCCCCCCCCCCCCCCCCCACCCCCCCCCCGGGGGGGGGGGGGGGGGGGAGTGGATAATTCCTCGAATGTGTACTTTAGTGAGGAAGTGGACTTGTAGAAGAGCGATTTGAAGCTCTTTACTCCAGCTTCCCATAAGCCACCCATGTGCGGTGCGCTGGGAGGATTAAAATGCCATGCGAGGTTTTGATGGCTGTATTTGATGAATATATCAGCCTTCACTGCCTTCATAAATTCAGAAGCAACGACCTTGGAAGCTCCGACGAACGTCTTTCCATTGTCGGAGTAGACGTTGTGTGGGCAGCCACGTCTCGCGACTAATCGCGCGAAGGCTGCAAGAAATTTCTCGGTTGTGAGATCCGAGGTTGCTTCTAAATGTATGGCCTTTGTGCTGAAACATACAAAGACATATACATAGCCCTTGGTTATGAGGCAGGCTCGACCAGTGAAATTCTTGATTTCGAAAGGACAAGCGAAATCGAGTCCCGTGTGGGTGAAAGGTCGAGAAAATATACTCTCGCGGAGGGCAGAGTACCCATGAGTTGAGTCTGCAACTTCTTTCGATGAAGGATGCAAACTCGACAGGAATTGATGGTGGCTTTCACATAAGTTTGGAGCTTTGGAATCCAGTAGCGCGATCTGATAAGACGCATCATTAATTGATTTCCACCATGGAGGGAGATACGATGCGTAAAACGGACAAGGAGGTGTGAGAAAGTACATGAGTACGGAAGGATGAGCGGGTGCCGTTCATCATAGCTTAAAGAAGCGGATGTTCTCACACGACCGCATGCTCTCATGACTCCACTGGCGTCAATAAAAGGATTTAAATTAATGATGTCGCTTCTCCTTGCAATCTGTTCCTTATTCAACAAACAGGTGTACTCTTTAAGGAACTGAGTACGTTGGGTATTCCGGATGAGCAGATCTTGAACATTGGAGAGTTCAGAACTTCCGACATCTGGAGAGAGCGTAAGATCAGGTTTACGACACCTTTGAATAAAGCGGTATACGTAAGCCATTACCCGCAGTGCTCTGTCGAGCTCGGAAAATCTCTCCAAGATGCAACCGGATGAAGGAGGCAACTTGGTTAAGTTGCATTTAACAGGACGAAGTTCTTCGTCTGTTTCATGAGCGATATTGATCGTAGCAGGCCATTGTTCTGCTGGAAGGATCAGCCAATCGGGTCCATGCCACCAGAGACTGTTGTCAATGAGGTCCTCTGACGAGACACCTCTACTGGCCAGATCGGCAGAGTTGTGCTCAGATCTGACGTGGGACCATTTGCCTGAACTCGTGAGCTGAGTTATCTTAGCTACTCTGTTAGCCACGAATGTCGTCCATTGACATGGAGGCTTATTAAGCCAGGCTAACACAATTGTGGAATCAGTCCAGTAGTACTCTTCGTAGCTATTGACTGGAAGCTGAGGGAGGAGTGTTGCTGATAACTCGGCGAGCAGTAATGCGCCGCAAAGTTCTAATCGAGGCAAGGAGATGGTTTTTACCGGAGCTACTCTGGTCTTGGCAACAAGGAGATGGCTGGAAACTTTGTGTTGGATCTCAACACGGATGTAAATAGCTGCTCCGTAGGCGCGCTGAGATGCGTCGCAGAAGCCATGGATTTGGAGCTTAGCTAAGGGTGTATATTGGACCCATCTTGGGATCCGAATCCTATGGAGGGATGAGTAGCTGGATAGGAAATCCTGCCAGCGTTGCTTAAGATCTTGTGGCAACGCTTCATCCCATCCAAGATTTTGCAGCCATATCTCCTGCATGAAAATTTTGGCACGGACCACGAATGGTGCCAGCCAGCCTGCTGGATCAAATAATTTGGCGATGTGAGATAGAACTTCACGTTTAGTGTAAGACTGTCTCACATCTTCTTCGGAGGGGGGCAAGAGAAACTCATCCGTATGCGCTTGCCAGCGTATACCGAGAGTCTTTGCTAAGCTTGCTTCCTCTAGTTCGAGAAAATCTGCGTTTAGTAGATGGTCCTTGTCGATATTAGCTAGCACATCTTTGTGGTTGGAGGTCCACTTTTTTAAGGGAAAGCCAGCTGTCTCAAGAGCTTTGCATAACTCTTGTATGGACGCAGTGGCGCGCTTTATGGAATGCGCGCCAGCAAGGACATCGTCTACGTACATGTAATTGGATATGATGTCGCTGGCGAGAGGAAGATGTGTGCTAACATCCTGGGAAAGCTGTTGAAGAACCCGAATGGCCAAGAATGGAGCACAGTTAACTCCGAAAGTGACTGTGTTGAGTTCATAGTCACAAACTTCGCCATTTGGGTTCCTGAAGAGGATACGTTGAAATGGCGTGTGACTCGTATGAACGGAGTATCTGCCGGTACATTTTAGTGATGTCGGCATTAAAAACAAAACGGAAAAAACGCCATTTCAGGATCTGCATAGTCAGATCGGATTGGAGAACGGGTCCTGAATGTAGGATATCGTTCAAGCTCTTCCCATTGGAGGACGGACTGGAGGCGTTGAAAACAACGCGAACTTTTGTGGTGGTGCTCTCAGGTTTGAAAACAGCGTGATGAGGGAGATAAAAATTGTTGCAGTCGTTACTCGGAGAGACCGGCCTCATATGGCCTAAATCTAAATACTCCTGAATAATGGAGTCGTACTGCTCTTTTAAAGGAAAGTTTCTCTTTAAACGACATTCGTTTCTGAGAAACTGAGCGAGTGCGATGGACCTTGAATGTCCTAATTGGAAGGTTTCAGGATTCTTGAATGGGAGAGTAACGACATATCTGCCCTCATTAGTTCTTGATGTGGTGCGGAGAAAGTTGTTTTCACACGCTGAATCAGAAACTTTTACCAGCTTGGCTGGTAGATCCTCCACAACCCAAAACTTGGTGAGAAGATCATCAAGCCTTTGCTCTTTGCTGATCTGGATCCTTGTGGTGAAGGATGACACGGTCGAAAGATTCGACTTGGCTAATGGTCCAGTGAGGACCCAGCCGAATATGGTCTCTTGACCGAGCAGAGTTCCACAGATTTTGGACACAGAGCCACTCTTTATTATAGATGGAAGTAAATCGGCTCCTAAGAGCACGTCTATTTGAGAGCTCTGGTGGAAATGCGGATCAGCGAGTTGGAGGTTTGGCAGGTCCTTCAGAAAATCCTTGGAAATTGAGTAGGATGGAAGGTTACCTGCCAATTGAGGAAGAACAAAGGCTGCAGTTTCTAGCTGTAACCTGGGAGTGATCGGGGAGGCAATCTGGAAGTGACACAACTTTTGTGGATTGGCTGAGATAGCTTGATTTAAGCCAGCTACTTGAACGTTCACGGCTTGGTAGGAGGGCTTTATGATGTTAAACATCCGTTCGGAGATGAACGTAGCCTCTGATCCTGGATCGATCAGTGCACGTGCCTTACAAGTCATGCCCAAATGGCAAACATTTATAAGGGCAGTGCCGAGAAGAACACCTTGTGTGTTCGCCGTGAAATAGTTCTGAATATTAGTCGTTGGAGGAGTGGACTGTATATTCGAATTGGTAGTTGGTGCAGAATCTTCTGAAGAGGGCGCGGTAGGAGGGGTGCCACGATGCAGGAGTGTATTGTGGCGACCCTTGCACGTAAAACAATTATGTTGACTCGTGCAATCTTTTAGGATATGTCCTCTTGCGAAGCAGTTCAGACACAACTTCTGCTGTTTGATGAAATTGGACCTTTCATCAACAGCCATTTGGAGAAAGCGCGGACACAGACGTATTGGATGGTTCTCCTTTGAGCAAAGTTTGCAGGTTTGTGGGTTGCCTACAACCTTTGTCTCAAAGGAGTTGACCTTCCTCGTAGGAGGCTCCTTTCGAGCAGGTTTGGGACTAGTCTGTGCGCTTGTAGTAGGTTGTACGTCCTCTATCGCTTCTAATGTGCGATATCGCTCTGAAAGGAAATCTGACATTTCCTTCCACGACGGAATTTCAGCCTTGTTTAGAACTGACTGCTCCCAAAGTGACAACGTCAGCCTTGGGAGTTTAGACGAGCATAGGAAGACTAGAAGGCAATCCCAATTCTCTGTGCTGATTTTGGAGTAGTCTAGAGCCGTTAAGCAACTTTCAATAGTGCTTTGAAGGATTTGGATGGCGGCTCCAGACTCGTGAGAAACTGACGGAAGGTTGAAAAGGATCTTAAGTTGGCTGTTGACTAACAACCTCTTATTTTCGAACCTGTCCGTCAAGTTTCTCCAAGCAGAGGAGAAACCCTCATTCGTGAGAGGGGAAACGATTGCCTTCGCTTCTCCACTGGTCTTCGCATTTAAATGGAATAATTTCTCGATCTGACTTAAGCCGGGATCGGAAATGTAGACCGCTGTGAAGAGGTCACGGAAAGTTGGCCATTTAAGGTAGTCACCGCTGAAAACTTCAGCATCGAAAGGTGGTGACCGGTAGCTTCGTGGGTGGAAGGCTACTTGTGGTGCTACAGGTGCTGGAGTGGGAGCCGTTGCGGTCTCTATACTCTCATTTAATTGAGAGGCAAGTTCCTCGTATATGGAGTAGCAGTGGTCATACCGCATTTGCATGGCGATCTTGTCCGCAGCATTCGTCTCCGTTTGAGACAATGCGTTGGAACAGAGTTCATATTTGAGCTCTACGGCAGTCCATAAGGAACGAAGCTGCTCAAGACGCACTCTGTGAGTGTGAAGTGAGGCTGTAGGAGAATTTTGAATCCTAGCTTCGAACTGCGTGAGCTTATCGGAAGCGTTAATGAACTCTGGAGCTGGAGCGTCTATGCTTAGTCGTGGGTACAACAAGGTGTTTCTTGGTGTCTTTACTATCAATTGGCATAACAGGCTTTCAAAAAAGCGAGAAAAATGCAATTGATGCTGGTGACAGAACCAGAAACGTGAAAAGAGAAGAGCGTAGAAAATTGGACGAACAGAAATTCTTGTTTGAACAATAAACAAGAATATTAGACAAACGATCGGAAATTTTATCGAATCTATTGAGCGAGGACTAAGTTGATAAGTTACAAGGCAATACTTTTTTGAAAAAACGTTGCAAAAAAAAAAATAATATAAATATTATATTATAAATATCGATATATTTTATTGAGTGATAATAATTATCGAAACAATTATTATACTCAGCATGAAATTCTGAGAAAAGATGTAATATAATTTATTTTCCAATAATAAATTATACTGTGGAAAAATAAATAAATGATTATTTATTAGTAGGATATCTTTTCTCAGACGGAGGAAAATATATTCGATAATTTTTTGCAATGTTACAGCGCTTTGTAATACCACAACACAGTGCACAATAAGACGATAAATAAATATAAGTGACTTTAAAAGTCACGGTTGCCCACCAAATAATATTTTTAAAAATTTGAGCTAGTGCAGCCCTGGAACGATAACACTGAGTGAATGTAAAAAAGTGGTGGTGGGTCTATTGTGATCGAACTGCGATCACTAAGGCAAACTGCGACCACTAGACTGACAAATGTAAACAAAGAAATTATAAAATATTTCTTTGTATCTAATTAAGTGTTTAATTTAAAACGGAAAATAAAATAATGTAAGAATGCAATAAAACAATGTAATATAATGTGTTTATGTGTTATTATGTGTTTAATTTAAATATTTAATTCAGAATATATGTATGTGTGTAGTGCCGGTGCAGCCGAAATATTGCTGCCGGCAAAGTGTATTGATATATGTATGTACATATATGTTAGTATCAATAAATAAATAAATGTAAAAGGAATACAGTATTATTTTTTATTTGGAGTTAAATTTTGGAGGTACAATTGCCGCTTGAGGTTCGGACCTTGGCAATGTATTTTAATGGGCAACGTAAGTATGTATGTGGTATATGTGTATTTATATATGTTACACATATAGTACCATGCAATTTTGGGTTAGAATGGAGAGTGTATGTACCTTTGTTCGTTAGAAAATGGTAGGAGAAGGTACATACATATATGTGGCAGAGGTTTCTAAATAGAATCGGATGGATAAACTGTGTGTAATTTGTGATTCGTGTTTCCGTACATATATGTATGTATATATATATATGGAAAACTTCGAAGGTGGCAGTCGTCTGTAAGTAAGTATGTGCTTACTAATGCAGCAACATATGTACATACATACAGAGATGCCGAGACGCTAATTGCGAGGTTAGGACAAATTTCTTTTCACAAAGGAACAATTACACACAGTCCTCTGCCGCATAAAAATACGTATAAATTTTAGTACTTATCTGGGGGGGATCCTGACGAGATGCCGATGACCGTGGTTCGAGCGGAGTGGTGGGATGAAAAATCCAGCGACGTATGTCTCCAATATATATGATCCGGCTCGAAGGACCAATGTTTGTGGCGGCGGCAATGAAGTCTTCCTTCTTGGGGGGATCGTGAAATCGGGGGTGAAGCTGCTGTAGGACCGAAAAAACCGACGCGAAAAACAATTCGAAATAAAAGAACAATGCGGGGCGCGTGGCGTTCACTTCACTTATAATTTTTCAACTGATTTCATGTACATAGGATATTAACTTAAGCCTAACTTAACATAAATATGGAGATGTTGGATAAAAGAGCGCGAGAGCCCTCGGTAACTCTCGCACTGTTTATGCCGATATGCTGCCTACTTTCAGGCGGCGAGTTTCGGCGCAAACATAGTTAATTTATTCTGGGTCGGATTCGGTATTAATTATTCTCAGTTTTTCGTTAATAGTTTTACGAAATCTCTCATCAGAAATTCCATTTTTACTGGTTGTTATTTCTATTGGCTTACCCATATTGGTAAAGACTGAAAGTATTGCTTGTTTAGCCTCAAGCCAATCTCCAGATTTAATTTCAGTTAAAGAGTCGAACTTTGAATATATATCAATGCAAGATAGAAATTGCCTATTATTAATCATATAAAAGTCCATTACTAATTTATCTCTCGGATTGAAAGTTTCAGGAGTTATTTCAAATGTTAATTTTATACTTGTGGTCGCGATCGAACGTCGGCGAGTGCAGATTCTTTCTTAGCTACGAATAGCAAGTTATAAAACTACAACAGTGAAAGTTAAACACAAAGTGCAGTTCGCACGAATTACAATTATTGACTATAGTAATTATTTTCTGAAATAAATAATTAGAACAATGAATCAAAACTAAATACGCACTCAGCGACAACGTGAACAAGACGAGCGCCGGCTCTCTTTACAACGCAATAATGCATACTTTTCTTTCGTCTCGCCGCAAATTGGTGATCGAGCACCCTCACCTTCAACTAACTCGAAAAATAAACTCTTGCCCTCAGCGAACGACAGACCGCGTTCTTGCTCTCCCTCTCTGCCTGCTTCGACCCAAAAGTTGTGGAGCGAAGAGACTGTTCACTCGCGAGTGCTTCCTATTAAATTAGTCAAACATTTTTTTGTTTGGTAATTTGGACTTTGATTTGCTATTGGCTTCTTTGTTTACATCAACTCTTTGTAGCTTTGTTGTTGTATTGCTTGGTAGCTTGGTAGCTTGAAGATTCCCTCACCATCCTACGTTTGACCTTGTTCTAGCTCTGGCTACTCCAATGCAAACTGCATCTGTTCCTCGTAAAGTAAAATCACGTTGTTTCCGTAAGACCGATTCTGAAAAACTTAATCATTTAATTTTAGAACATGATTGGTCATTTTTGTATTCATGTTCTGACCCTAAATACTTGCAATTCATTTTTTCCTAATTGTAACGGTAGAATTCTTGATTTAGTTTTCTCTTCTGATATACTTCTTAACACTACCTCCAGAATTGATCCCTTAGTACATCCTGAAGATCCCTACCATCCTACGTTTGACCTTGTTCTAGCTCTGCCTACTCCAATACAAATTGCATCTGTTCCTCGTAAAGTAAAATCACGTTGTTTCCGTAAGACCGACTTTGAAAAACTTAATCATTTAATTTTAGAACATGATTGGTCATTTTTGTATTCATGTTCTGACTTAAATACTTGCATCTCATTTTTTTATTCCTCCATGAATTCATTTTTCGACCAATGTGTTCCTTTTGCTTTCCCAGTAAAGTCAAACAGGCCACCCTGGTTCTCTCGTGAACTTATGAGTTTAAAAAATTTGAAATCTCGGTATTTTAAAAAATTTAAACTTACTCGTAAACCTTTTGACTTTTCAAGATATATTGCTGTTAGAGCAAACTTTATTGCGCAAAAAAAAATCTACGCGCAAAGAAGAAACCCTGTCTGCTGCCATTTTGCCTTCGACCGCCTCCGCTCAGCATGGTACTCCGTTGACACAGCCGTTGAAACCGATCACCACATCTGTGGTAACGAGATTGGCGGCTCCGAAGAATTCGGTTCCCGAATCGGTCAACAACGAGTCTCTGCAGCCAATGACGCCAAACGTGCCCTCTACGTCATCTCCCTGCCATAGTCTCGATACCTGTGTCTGATTTACCCAGGGCTACAACCACTGATTCTTTATCAGTGGTGCCCAAGCCTATTGTAGGGATTCCCCCGAGGAAGCAAATCTTTGTTTCCAGGCTTGCCCCTGATCTCACATCTGATGATGTCATGGCTTATATTCAAGCTAAAATACAAGCCACTGAGATAAAGGTGGAAAAATTTAAGTTCTCTTATGAACGGGACATATCATCCTTTAAACTTTGTGTACCCAATGAATGCTTTAACCTCATATGCACGGCAGATTTTTGGCCAGCTCATATTATGGTTAAAGAATTCGAGGCAAAGAAGAAAAAAGAATCGGCAGCCGATTAGACTTACTTTGCCGAACCAGACCACTGCGCCTAATTCCTGGTTCTAGCTCTGCCTACTTCAATGCAAATTGCATCTGTTCCTCGTAAAGTAAAATCACGTTGTTTCCGTAAGACCGACTTTGAAAAACTTAATCATTTAATTTTAGAACATGATTGGTCATTTTTGCATTCATGTTCTGACTTAAATACTTGCATCTCATTTTTTTATTCCTCCATGAATTCATTTTTCGACTAATGTGTTCCTCTTGCTTTCCCAGTAAAGTCAAACAGGCCACCTTGGTTCTCTCGTGAACTTATGAGTTTAAAAATTTGAAATCTCGGTATTTTAAAAAATTTAAACTCACTCGTAAACCTTTTTGACTTTTCAAGATATATTGCTGTTAGAGCAAACTTTATTGCTCTAAATGCAAATTGTTACAACGAGTATTTGAGTCGTTGTCGTTTGCAGTTCGCTAAGGACCCTAAGCAGTTTTACAACTTTGTCAACCTGAAACGTAGATCCAGTAGATTCCCATCCTCGTTATTTTTCGGAGAAAATGAAGCAACCACTGATCAGGCCGCAGCCGATTTGTTTGCAGACTTTTTTCAATCTACCTACTCAACTAATCCGTATAGTTCTTCCATACATCCTTACCCGTACCCTATTAATAATTTTAACACTCTTTTTTTGTCCTACTATTAACAAAACTTCTTTACTTAGTGATCTGAAATCTTTTAAACCTGTTTTTTCTCCTGGCCCTGATGGAGTTCCAGGATGTGTTCTAAGATTTTGTGCTGACTCACTTCTTAACCCAATTTTTAAGCTGCTTGACTTGTCACTGTCTAACAGTTATTTTCCACCTATTTGGAAAAACTCTTTTTCCATTCCTCTTCACAAAAAACGTTCAAACCATGATGTGAAGAACTATAGGTGTATATCCAAATTGTCTGCAATACCTAAGATTTTTGGAAAAAATCTTACGGCTCAATTAACCTTTATGTGTAAATCGATAATTTCGCCCCATCAACATGGGTTTGTAAAGGCAAGATCCACAGCTTCTAATCTTCTAGAATTTTCTTCCCGCATTACTTTAGGATTTTCGAAAAAAATGCAAACTGATGTCGTCTATACTGACTTCAGTAAAGCATTTGATTCCGTAAATCATAATCTCTTGATTCATAAGTTAAATTTAATCGGTTTTCCACAAAAGCTTATTTTGTGGATATCCGATTATTTAGCTAACAGGTCTCAACGAGTTCTTTTTAAATACTGTCTATCAAAGCCAATCTTAGTAACTTCTGGTGTTCCTCAGGGCAGCCATCTTGGACCTTTGCTTTTTAACCTTTTTATCAACGATCTTCCTTCAATACTTCTTCACTCTTATATCCTTATGTATGCTGATGACGTGAAACTCTGTTTGACGTATAGTGATCCTACACTCAACTTCCTCCAAACAGATCTTGATTTGCTCTTTGCTTGGTGCAGGCATAATCTGCTGCATCTTAACTGTTTGAAGTGCAAAGTTATGTCATTTTACAGAGGTAGCTATCACGTCTTCAACTATGCATTTGATTTAAACTTCCTTTCAAGAATAACCGAGGTAAACGATCTAGGTATTCTCTTTGATCATAGATTCAAATTTGATCGTCACATTGCGCAAATTGTCAATAAGGCATTTCGAGTACTTGGTTTCATAAAAGATGGGCCAAAGAATTTAGAGATCCTTATACGACAAAATTACTTTACACTTCTCTTGTTCGTCCAATTCTTGAATATGGTTCTTGCGTATGGTCGCCGCAATACCATATTCACCAAGATAGAATTGAGTCTGTTCAAAAGCAATTTTTACTTTTCGCTTTGCGTAGTTTTAACTGGGTACCAGGTGTAGACTTGCCATCTTATTCTAGTAGACTGCTTCTTATTAACCTACCTTCTCTTACTAATCGTCGTATTATGTTAGGTGTTACGTTTCTGTTCAAACTAATCAAGTACGACATTGATTCTCCTATTCTGCTTAACCAAATTAATTTCTGTATTCCTTCTAGAGTAACTCGTAATTTTTTTGCCATTTTCCTTGGACTTTTGTCATAATAATTATAGCTTGCATGATCCCTTTCGAGTTCTCTGTGCCGATTACAATAGACTGTTTAGAGTTTTCAATTCAGAGTCCTCCCTTAATTCGATCAAATTATCCATTCTTAACTACTTAACACTTAACAACAATTAACACTAATCTACCGATCTGATTGGGTTTTACTGGGTTTTCCCCAATCCCTTTGCAACAAATGTTGGATCGGTTTCTTTTTATTATCCCAGTTTAAATTTTAAATTTTAAATTTTAATCTTTAAATTTAATTTTAATTTAAATAAAATATAATATTAATAATATTTTTTACAATTTTAATTCTTAAATTTTATTGTTAACTCTTTACCCAGTCGACTGCCATTAGTTCACATTAAATAAATAAATAAATAAATAAATAAATTTCGATTTGGTGGAATCCGCTTGCCAAATTTAGTGTAGAAAAATATTTAGCTTTCCCGATGCGATCTAATATGTCATTGATATTGGGAATGGGGTACTTGTCTGAAATTGTTTTATCGTTTTGCTTCCGATAATCGATGACAAGACGCCATTTTTGTTTTTCCGTCGGGTTAGTTTTTTTGGCACCACCCATACAGGAGCGCTCCAAGGAGAATAACTGGATTTAAGAATGTCTTGATCTAACATAGATTGAATTTGTTTTTTGACTTCATCCTTGTGAGTAAATGGGTATGAATAAGATTTAGCGTGTACGGGTACTTCGTCTACCGTTGGAATTGAATGCATTATCTTATTTGTGAAAGTCAGTGGGTTATTTTCATTATGGAAAGTGTTTGAAAATTGTTTACATATCTACTTTGAGGTTTTCCAAAGAGTGAGGTATCTTTTCTGCTCGATTAGAGTCGGAAGTAATATGGAAAAGTTCGAGATGGTCTGCTTTGGAATAAGGCGTACCTTTGATAGCGGTTTCAAGGTATAGCAATTTGTCGGAGTCAGAGTAGTTTTTATTACTTCGAAGTTTGTAACATTATTTTCTGAATAGTAAAGTCCACCTGATATTAATATGTCTTTGTCAATCTGAATAGTATTATAATGAAATTCGCCGTCTGCGTTTTCTACGGGTAGTGGTATTATGGCTTTGGTGTGGGCGGAAATGTTTAAAATATTTGAAGATCGATTATTATACATTAATATAGGTATAGTAACGTTGAAAATGTTAAATTGTAAATTATGCAAATCAATTTTGGCATTGAAGTGTGAGAGTAGATCCATACCCCCTATCAAGCCGTCGAAATATGAATGAAACTTGAAAAGTAGTAAATCCATGGTACCGTCGGTTTTAAATTCTAGGTGTAATGGAAAAGATATTTTTTTTGTTTATCGTGAATGTGTTTAGTGCGGTTTTAAGGTTTATTGGGGTTTTTAAATTTACTGAGTCAACTATGTTAATGCATTTGGGGTCTACAAAAGAGTTGGTGGATCTTGTGTCAATTAAAAATTTTGTGGCGCTTGTATGGTTCAAATTTATTTTTATAAAGGGAAGGGATGAACTATGTGTAGCGGAAGTTATGTAGCCTGTTGTGTTCCCAAGGCAGGTGTTTGAAAATTTACTCCTGCTGGTGGGGCACTAGCTTGTTGTTCCTCTTCAATATTGTGTAGTACTTGAGACTGAGAATTTTCGATTTTAAATGGATTTGGTTTGTTAGATTGTCTATCATAATTTCGATTGTTATTTGAGTAGCTTCTACGATCAGACAGGTGGTTGTACGAACCAGAGTTCCTATGTGAGTTAAAATTCGAGTAAGGGTGCATGCGGTTGTCACGATCATTATTATAGTTGTTGCTATAGTTGTTATGATTGTTATTGGTACTGTTGTTTTTTTGTCTCCACCCTGGTCTATTAGAAGACTCGTATTTCCTATTATAATATAGTGCTTGCTCAGTCTGGCATTGTTCGTATGTTTGTTCGATGGTATTGGGGCTCTTTAGTCTGATGAGTGTTTTTAATGGCTTCGTTTCCTCTGTCTATTATTTTATTCCTTATTGCTCTAAGAACCAGTAAGAAAGCAACAGTCGCGCAGCACGCGACATTGGGATACCCCTTCGACCTATGTAGGTATGTTCCTATGTATGTACACATATATGTACATATGAACATGCTTTGAAATTAATCTCGACAGATGACGCTCGCGCTTTGCACTCGCCCGCCTTTCTTGTTAGCTGACAGAAGCACTTGGTTTTATATTCATACTTTCTTAAATAACTTCTGTGTTTATTGTCCGATCGGATTGTAATTTCGAGACTACGAAGATATTTCATTCAGCTTAGTATACGTTAAAGTCAGAAAGTTGTAAGGGTCAGAGTCCTCCCTTAATTTGATCAAACTATCCATTCTTAACTACTTAACACTTAACAACAATTAACACTAATCCACCGATCTGATTGGGTTTTAATGGGTTTTCCCCAATCCCTTTGCAACAAATGTTGGATCGGTTTCTTTTTACTATCCTAGTTTAAATTTTAAATTTTAAATTTTAAATTTTAATCTTTAAATTTAATTTTAATTTAAATAAAATATAATATTAATAATATTTTTTTACAATTTTAATTCTTAAATTTTATTGTTAACTCTTTACCCAGTCGACTGCCATTAGTTGACATTAAATAAATAAATAAATAAAAACAATAAGGCGGGTAATCAACACAAAATTAATCGAGCCAACAAGGCAATCTCTGCAGTAAATAATTCAAACCGATATACTATCTTGGCTGATTCTGTGACCGAACAACCCAACGAAACAACGGTAGGGCAACCAAAAAAGACCAGGCCCCTACCTGTATTCATACGAGAACAGAGTACAAACGCACTTGTAAATAAACTCGTTGCATTGGTTGGTGATAGCAAATTCCACATTATACCGCTTAAAAAAGGAAATATTCATGAAACAAAACTACAGATTCAAACAAAAGCAGACCACCGTATAGTGACTAAATACCTCAATGAAGCTGGTAAAAACTACTACACCTACAAATTAAAAGTTTCAAAGGACTACAGGTAGTCCTTAAGGGCATTGAAGCAACAGTGACACCTACCGAAATAATTGTAGTATCCCAAGCAGAATGCTTTCGAATATAAATTCGAAATTCGAAATTGCCCCTCTTTTTTGCACTGGACTCGGTTAGCACAGCATAAAGCTTATCTCTTTTTGCACTGAACTCGGTTAGCACAGCATAAAGCTTATCTCTTATCTCTCTGAACTCGGTTAGCACAGCATAAAGCTTATCTCTTATCTCTCTTAAGCCGCCCACGCTATTTGGCTGATCGTATGATTCAACCGTAACTCCAGCTTGAAGCTTTTTTTTTCAAAGTTATAAAAAGAGCTTTTTACCTCATCTATCTCACATCGTAAATCATCTTAAACAGACGCATTGTCTTTGTGATCTGATAAATTTAAATAAAAAGTCTTAATATATAAAAAAAAGCAAATACAGCTTACGCTGCAATCTGAACCTGGTTATATTACCATTATTTCCGGCGCGACCGAAGAAATCGGATTAATTCCAATAATTGTGCCAGTAGTGTTTTATTTTTCAAAAGGTGATATTTTTCAAGTGCTATAATTGTGCAACTAGCTAAAGTGAAGATTTTCTTTTCAGCCGTGTGGCAGGCGGTACTTCTTTTGAAGTCTAGAAGGCCTGGCCACGCTTTCTTCAACTGATCTGGAGCCCACTGGCTGTCGAACGACCTTGGTTAAATCCAGACAAGGTCATAGGTCGATAAAAGTTCTCACTGGTTCTGTTGTGTGGGCCTGATCTTAGATAATATCTGATCAGTGTATAAGATAAGTCATGACATTTCTGTGTACGATGCTGGTGCAACATTCTTCATAATCACCCAGTTTTCGGGTCCAAACCCAATTTCATCTTTGGTTGCAAGAGAACGCGCGAAGTGTAACTGTTTTCCAAGGCACAGTTTTAAAGTCACCTATGGTTCTCAAACTGCCTAAGCGAAAGTCACACCCGCACGCACAACCAGAAATTAATTAAAATTAGCACAGCTGATGAGTTCTATAACTCGAAAGCAACATTAGAATTTAAATAAAAATTGTTTCAATTAACTTCAATGAGTTGAAGTTATTCAAACCGTTCTTACTATATATGAAAATTTAAATGGATTCAATGAAATGAAATCTTTATAAATCTAAATTAAATTTATATTACAACTAGCTTAAGTAACGTAATTTTCTTATATATGAATCTCTATTTTATGGCCGATTAATTTGATTTTGATTGGACGAGCATGTACACATGGTAGGCATATATATCTAATTTCTTCTGAGTATCTTTAATACAGCTTCCAACTTTACCCAACAACCGTACAATGGGCCTATCGTTCGAGAGAGTTGCGGATTAAAAAAATGTATAAAAGTAAAATTCAAAAATGAGTGAGTCTACACAGTAGTTTGATGATTAATTAGTATATATATAAATGCCAAGTGTTTGTCTCAGCCTAAGGCCTACTTTCTTTAAGCAGTAATTGTATGTTAACTGCATTTATTTTGATTTTCTTCTTCTCTCAGAAAAAAAAAAAAATTTTAAAAAAATTAAAAAAATTTAAATAAAAAAAAAAAAAATTAAATTAGTAAAAAAAAAAAATTTTTGGGTTTTTTCGGGTTGGGGGGGGGAACAAAAAAAAAAAAATAAATTTATTTTTTTTTTTAATTTTGTTGGGGGGGACATATCCTTGGGCGGGGGGGGGGGGGGGGGGGGGGGGGAAAAAAAAAAGGGGCTGCTTCAATTATAAAAATTAATTTTTAATTGGGGGGGGGGGGGGGCAGGGGGTTTTGTTTTTTTTTTTTTTTTTACACTTTTTTATATCGGCTCGCCACTTTTATTTGTTGGGTTGGTTTTGGGGGGGTTTTTTTTCTTTCTTAAAACTCCTGTAGATATTGCAAACTTTGTTCAATCTACAATTAGTGCACATCAAGCAACGATGGTCGAAAATCTAACCTCATATTTGAATAAATCAATTGAGACGACCATACAAGAACAATTAGCTTTGTTAAAAATTAATCAAAGAACAGACTTAAGACCACCAGACATATTCAACGATAATAATCAAGCATGTAGAAACAACGATAGATCTCAAATGAACCAGTCAGTTCTACCTGGAGTATCACCAAGAAATAGCGTTCTAAATGGAAGCGTAAATTCTCGTGTATCTCCAGAAAAAGTCCCAAATATTTTACAAAGTTGGCACATCAAGTTTGATGGCTCTAGAAATTGTATGAGAATGGAAGAGTTCATTTATCGAGTTCGTGCTTTAACTAGGCAGAATCTGAACAATAACTACGAATTACTTTGTGACCACTTGTACTTGTTATTTACCGGAAAAGCCAACGATTGGTATTGGAAATTTCACCGTTCCCACACCAATTTCACTTGGAACACCTTTTGTGAAGAATTTAGGAAAAGATTTGAAGAAGTGGAAACAGATTATGATATATGGGAGCAAATAAGAAAACGCCGCCAAGGTGAAAGTGAGCTTTTCGATGATTACCAATATGTCATAGAAGATCTCGTTGCCAGACTTCAGAACTCCCCCATCCGAAGGTGAGCTAGTTGAACTGTTGATCCGGAATGCTAAGCCAAATTTTCAACAAAAATATTCCGAATCGTTCACGGCTCAGACAAGCAATTCGAAAACATGAACAATTTTATTCTAATTTTAAATTCTTTAAACCAAGAGCTATACGTCCTCAGATTTCCGAGATTAATTGTTCTGAAGATAACGAGGACCAACCTAGTTTTGAAGAAAGAACAGAAGAAGTCGCAGCCATTCAGCGTCGTTCAACTCCTTTAATACCAACATGTTGGAATTGTGACAATAAAATTTGTCGATTGTGTAGGACCCCGTAGTATTTTCTGTTACGGCTGTGGAGCTAAGAACATCTATAAGCCTGTCTGCCCTAAATGTACCCAAGCGGGAAACATGACGAAGGATGTGTCCAGCCGCAACAGCCAGACACATCCATAACAATTCAAATTATGACTTCGGAAAACTCAGCATCCGAATTAATAAACAATCATATAATTCGCGATGCTGAAACACAAACAACCCAGCTCAGTCCAGAAAATCAAATTCATTATTCTTTTATTCCCTTACATAAAAAGAATAGAAAAATATAACTCTCTTCGAGAAAAGATTTTTAATGAAATAGATACTAGTACCCAACTATTAATAGAACCCAAAAGGTCAACCAAACGGTTACGTAATTTCTGGAAACGAATCCAGAATTATCGGAAAAAATTATTAGTGCTATATTTTTAGAGTCTGATAATAGAATTTACACCAATGTACACATTGACGAAAAAGAGTATGTTGCATTATTGGATTCCGGCGCTACAATAAGTTGCAGTGGCAGTTCGGCAGCTCAAGAGCTTTTGTCCAATTATAAGACTCGCAAGTGTTCAGGAGTCATAAAAACCGCAAACGGAACCGAAAGCAAAGTAGTAGGAAAAATATCAACACCAATTAAATATAATAATAAAATTTTTGAATTAGAAATATTTATAATCCCTGAAATTAAACAAAATATTATACTAGGAATGGATTTTTGGAAGAAAGCTGGTTTGGCTAATAAAATTTCGGATTCCCCTTTAATTTCCGAATTAGATATAGGAACGTCCGAGGAAAATGAAGATACTCCGAAATTACATATTTTAACACCTGAGCAAAAACAACGCCTCCAAACTGTAATGGCAACATTTCCATCTTTTGCTGCAGAAGGTTTAGGGAGAACTAGATTAACAACACATGCTATCGACGTAGGTACAGCAAGTCCCGTTAAACAGCGGCATTGGCCTGTTTCACCAGCCATAGAAAAAATAATGTTCGCTGAGGTTGATAATATGATGGCACTCGACGTCATAGAAGAGTCCACTAGCCCGTGGAGTAGTAATTGTGTCTTAGTGAAGAAAGGCGAAAAATACCGTCTATGTCTCGATTCGAGAGAGGTGAATAAAGTTACAAAACGTAACGCGTATCCACTCCCCTCATATCGACGGAATTTTAAGTAGATTACCACATGCACTTTTCATCACTGGTCTAGATATGAAACATGCGTACTGGCAGATACCCTTAGAGGAGAAATCACGACAATATACGGCTTTTACTATACCGAACAGACCGCTATATCAGTACAAAATGATGCCATTCGGTTTATATAATGCCGCTCAAACTCTATGTCGCTTGATGGATACAGTCATTCCACCGCATCTAAGAACACGTGTGTTCGTTTATCTTGACGATCTCCTGGTTCTATCTGATGATTTTAATTCGCATTTAGTTCTTCTTCAGGAAATCGCCCTGTGCTTGAGGAAGGCTAATCTGACCATTAATGTTGGTAAATCAAATTTTTGCATGAAGGAAATTTCATATCTCGGGTTTACAATAGGCAACGGACAAATAAAAACCAACCCAGATAAAATAAAAGCCATAACCGACTTTCCAGTTCCAACCACAATTAAGCAATTGCGTAGATTTTTAGGTTCAGCGGGATGGTATAGGCGGTTTGTGGATAATTACGCCACAGTTAGTTTTGGCCTGACCGAATTGTTAAAACAGAAAAAAGCAAACGCTACAAACGAGCAGGGCCAGGAGGCATGGATACCTAAAAGGATAGGATATCATCTTTAACAGTAGGCACCAAAAGGTTTAGATTACGTCTTGATTTACCAATTTTGACTAACTCTTTTGTTTATTAGATTTATTTTTTTGCTGTGCTTTTTTGTTTTGAATAAAAAAATAAAAAAAAATAAGAAATAATTAATAAACAAAACTCGAACCCGCCTCAACCGAAAGTTCCACACCGCCCCCCGGGCGGCCGCCGCCCCTCTCCCACCCGGGCCCTGGCCCCATTTCTTCGCGCATCGGCAAAGCCAGACTGGCACAACAAATGCTGTTCCCAAACAAAACAAATAATAAGTTTAATTATATGATGTTGTCTGGCTGACTCTACATTTGACTTCGGTATGCTTTCGTGACGCCGGTCTGTCTAATGTTTTTATATACATATATGTTTTAAATTGTGTTTAATTTTCACCTAATTTCACTTCTTTATTGTCGGAGTTTTTCGAAATTTTCCCGTACTTGCCGGGCAGGTATTTGTCATGTATGATATATAACTTTGGTTGTTGAGTTAATATTGTAGGTTTTAAGTAGTTATTTTTGATCTATTTCAAGAAGCGGGGAAGGGTCATAAAAAAAAACCACCCCCCTCCCCCTCCCCGGGCCGCCCGCCCCGCGCCCCCCCCCCCGCCCCCCCCCCCCCCCCCCCCCCTTTCCCCTTTGGGAAACTTTTTTTTTTTTTTTTTTTAAATTTTTTGCTCTTTTTTTTTTTATTTTTTTTTTCCTGTTTTTTTTCCACGCACGGACGACACGACCACACCGACACGACACGACACGAAACAAGGTTTTATTCACTCCCCTTCTCTTACTTTTTTAATTTTTTTTTTTATTTTTTTGGGTTGATGTTTCTTTTGCCTGTTACGCATTCATTCCGACAAACAAAAGACCCAATTTTTAACCCGCCAGGTTACATGGAATGAGCATGCCCAGGAATCCTTCGAAAAATTGAAATCCTGTTTAACAGTCGCACCCATTCTAATAACTCCTAATTTTTTCTGAACCATTTGTCTTACTTTGTGACGCTAGCACCTATGGAATCGGTTGTGTATTAGCGCAAAAACGAGACGGGGTCGAAATACCAATAGCATATATGTCCGAAAAAATTATGTAAAGCACAGCGTAACTATTCAGTTACGGAGCTAGAATGCTTAGCGGTTATAAAAAGGTATAAAAAGTTTCGTTCTTATATTGAAGGACAGGAATTCCTCGTCATAACCGATCATGCGTCTCTTCAATGGCTCATGCGACAAAAAGATTTATCTGGCAGATTAGCCAGATGGTCAATGAAGTTACGATCATTTACTTTTGACATTTTACATAGAAGCGGTTCGCAAAATGTTGTGGCTGACACCTTGTCACGTAGAGATGAACCTACAATCGAATCCATAACCTTTTTTTAAAGAAGGTCCAACAATTGATTTAGAATCAAAAGAATTCAATTCGCCTGAATATCAATCTCTTATTGAAAAGATTAAATTAAATCAGTCAAAAACACCTGATTTAAAAGTCGTTGACAATTATGTGTATAAGAGGACTCAATTCGCATCTGGCGACCCGAGTCAAGAAGATTTTTCATGGAAGCTTTGGGTACCCACTGGCTTAGTGGAAGATGTACTTAATCAAGCACATAATATGCCAAGTTCTGCACACTGTGGAATGAGTAAGACTGTTGACAAAATAAAAAGACATTTCTTTTGGCCGCGTATGGTCAGCGAAATTCGGCAATACATATCAGAATGTGATGTCTGTAGAACTACCAAGAGTCCAAACACAGTCCTAAAACCACCGATGGGCAGACCACTCACTTCGGAACGACCCTTTCAGAAATTGTATATTGATCTTTTAGGACCTTATCCGCGTTCGAAAAGTGGCAATATTGGTTTGTTGATAATAGTTGACCATAACACAAAGTTTCATTTTCTATGCCCTTTAAAAAAATTTTACAGCACCTAAGATTTGTGAATATTTAGAACAATCAATTTTCTATACTTTTGGGGTGCCCGAAACAGTCTTAACAGACAATGGCTCGCAGTTTAAATCCAGCCATTTCCGGAAATTCCTTGATACTTTTGGTGTTTTCCATAAATGCACCGCAATTTATTCACCGCAGGCTAATGCCAGTGAGCGATTAAATCGATCGGTATTGGCTGCAATACGAGCTTACATTGGGACTGAACACTCGAATTGGGACTTGAATTTGAATGCCATTAGTGGCGCACTAAGAGCTACTCTTCATAGAAGTACCGGATATTCACCTTATTTTCTGACCTTCGGCCAGAATATGATTCTAAACGGTCAAGATTACGAATTGTTACGCCGCTTAGATTTGTTGGAAGATGACACTCGATTAGAGAGAACTGACAATCTGAAAGTGGCCCGACAAATAGCCAAAGAAACCATAGATCGAGTACATCAGGAAAATGCAAATAGATATAATTTACGTTGTCGACAAGCTCAATTAAACGAAGGAGATAAAGTATATGCTAGAAATTTCACACAGAGTAATGCTATTAAAAAGTTTAGTTCAAAACTCGCACCTGTGTTTATTTCAGCGTCGGTAAAAGAAAAAACGAAGCCCGTATTATTACGAGTTAGTAGACGAGAAAGAGAAACCTCTCGGAGTATTCCACTTAAAAGACATACAAGTAAGCAAAAAGATATAATGGTCTTCAGATAATGCATCTTCGAACAGGTCTTGTTCCATTATCTGCGCTGTAGTATCCCAAGCAGAATGCTTTCGAATATAAATTCGAAATTCGAAATTGCCCCTCTTTTTGCACTGAACTCGGTTAGCACAGCATAAAGCTTATCTCTTTTTGCACTGAACTCGGTTAGCACAGCATAAAGCTTATCTCTTATCTCTCTGAACTCGGTTAGCACAGCATAAAGCTTATCTCTTATCTCTCTTAAGCCGCCCACGCGATTTGGCTGATCGTATGATTCAACCGTAACTCCAGCTTAAAGCTTTTTTTTCGAAGTTATAAAAAAGAGCTTTTACCTCATCTATCTCGCACTTTCTGATCGGCTCTTTTGTTAAACAGACGCATTGTCTTTGTGATCTGATAAATTTAAATAAAAAGTCTTAATATATAAAAAAAAAAAGCAAATACAGCTTACGCTGCAATCTGAACCTGGTTATATCACCAGCAATTTTCTGGCGCGACCGAAGAAATCGGATTAATTCCAATAATTGTGCCAGTAGTGTTTTATTCTTCAAAAGGTGATATTTTTCAAGTGCTATAATTGTGCAACTCGCTAAAGTGAAGATTTTCTTTCAGCCGTGTGGCAGGCGGTATTTCTTTTGAAGTCTAGAAGGCCTGGCCACGCTTTCTTCAACTGATCTGGAGCCCACTGGCTGTCGAACCACCTGGCCGACCTTGGTTAAATCCAGACAAGGTCATAGGTCGATAAAAAGTTCTCACTGGTTCTGTTGTGTGGGCCTGATCTTAGATAATATCTGATCAGTGTATAAGATAAGTCATGACATTTCTGTGTACGATGCTGGTGCAACAATCTTCATAATCACCCAGTTTTCGGCTCCAAACCCAATTTCATCTTTGGTTGCAAGAGAACGCGCGAAGTGCAACTGTTTTCCAAGGCACAGTTTGAAAGTCACCTATGTTTCTCAAACTGCCTAAGCGAAAGTCACACACGCACGCACAGCCAGAAATTAATTAAAATTAGCACAGCTGATGAGTTCTATAACTCGAGAGCAAAAATAGAAATTAAATTAAAATTGTTTCAATCAACTTCAATGAGTTAAAGTTATTCAAACCGTTCTTACTATATATGAAAATTTAAATGGATTCAATGAAATGAAATCTTTATAAATCTAAATTAAATTTATATTACAACTAGCTTAAGTAACGTAATCTTCTTATATATGAATCTCTATTTTATGGCCGATTAATTTGATTTTGATTGGACGAGCATGTACACATGGTAGGCATATATATCTAATTTCTTCTGAGTATCTTTAATACAGCTTCCAACTTTACCCAACAACCGTACAATGGGCCCATCGTTCGAGAGAGTTGCGGATTAAAAAAATGTATAAAAGTAAAATTCAAAAATGAGTGAGTCTACACAGTAGTTTGATGATTAATTAGTATATATATAAATGCCAAGTGTTTGTCTCAGCCTAAGGCCTACTTTCTTTAAGCAGTAATTGTATGTTAACTGCATTTATTTTGATTTACTTCCTCTCACAGAAAGGAATAATGTATTTAAAAATTGTAAATGAATTTATATGAAAAAAAAAAATAGAATTGAATATGGATAACTAAACATTGTTATGGGTCCATCTGGATCTTCGCTGAGACAACATGAAGTAACTTAATTATCGTATTCTTTGAATATTAGGGGCAATGCCAGATACTTTGCCATGGTAGGGTGGGTAGAGACGAGGGACAACAACATCTAGTTCCCTCTGATGAATAATTCCAGTATTCA
Source organism: Zaprionus nigranus (assembly GCA_018903425.1). Taxonomy (NCBI): domain Eukaryota; kingdom Metazoa; phylum Arthropoda; class Insecta; order Diptera; family Drosophilidae; genus Zaprionus; species Zaprionus nigranus. The sequence goes on from JAEIGD010000138.1 coordinate 151,124, forward strand.
TTTGAAAAGGTGTGTCGGCACCGATTTTGTTATTCTTGTAAATATTATCACTATGCTAGTTAAACCGTGCACTTATATTGTATGACGTAGTATGTACTAGGGAGTTTGGCCTGGAAAACCCCGACCAATCCGGCGAGCTTAGACCGAGCAAAGCAAGAGTGCACATCCTCCGGACCCAAAACTCAACGGGCTCAGGCTTCTATCAGTCACCTTAGCCTGAGCTTGAAAGCCATCAAAATATACTAGACAAAATTCCCCGCCCCCCTTTTAAAAAAAAAACCCCCCCCCCCCCCCCAAAAAAAAAAAAAAAGGAAAAAAAAAAAAAATAAAACCAAAATATGGAAACGGGGGGGGGGGGGGGGGGGGGACACAACCAAAAAAAACAGTCCCCTTTTCCAATTACCCCCCCCCCCCCAAAAAAAAAACCAAAAAACCCACACCAAGGCATACTGCACCCTTAAGTCCATATGTGTTGTCTGTAGCGAACCTCATACTACCACTAACTTCCCCAAAAATAAGGAAGATAAGTCTGTGAAGAAATGTAGTAACTGCGGGGAAAACATACTGCAAACTACAGAGGCTGTGTGTTTTACAAAGAATTGAAGAGTCGCCTAAACAAACGTATTGCCACAGCACATACATAAACAAAGTCAATTTCTACTCTCCGCAACCGATGTTTCAACCACCCTCAACTGTCCCAAGCACTACTCCTAGAATTTCTTTCGATAGCGCCTTAAAATCCGGACTAGAAGTCGCCGCCCCACCGACAAGAACTGCTCATTCCGAACATACATCGACAAATATCGAAGCTATGACGCTATCCCTACAGCCAAGCATGAAAGACTTCATGACGATCATGCAAAATACTCTGCAAGAGCTCATGAAAAACCAAAACATCCTGATACAACTTCTTGTATCTTCAAAATCCCCATTATGGCTTCCCTACGGATACCTCTGTGGAACGCAAATGGCGTTTCACGGCATATACAAGAACTCACACAGTTCATTAACGAGAAAAACATCGACGTAATGATACTATCAGAAACTCACCTCACAAATAAATAAAATTTTCATATACCAGGATACTTGTTCTATGGTACAAATCATCCAGATGGTAAAGCTCATGGAGGCACTGGAATACTCATCAGAAATCGCATAAAACACCACCATTTAAACAATTTTGACAAAAACTACTTGCAATCTACGTCCATAGCCCTACAACTCAACAATGGTCTACAACTCAACAATGACTCTAGCCGCAGTCTACTGCCCACCACGCTTTCCAATCTCTGAGGATCAATTCATGGAATTCTTTAACACACTAGGTGACAGTTTTATCGCAGCGGGCGACTATAACGCCAAGCACACCCATTGGGGATCTCATCTTGTGACGCCAAAGGGTAAGCAGTTGTACAATGCGCTTACGAAGCCGAAAAACAAGTTAGACTATGTATCTCCGGGCAGGCCTACATACTGGCCAGCAGACCCGAAAAAATCCCAGACCTGATCGATTTTGCAATTACTAAACAAGAGTCCCCCGCAGCATGGTCACCGCCGAAGCACTAGCAGATTTATCATCAGATCACTCACCTGTTTTTCTAAATATGCTAAATCGCCCCCACATAGTTGACCCACCCTACAGACTCACAAATTTTAAAACAAACTGGCCAAGATATAAAAAAGTATGTCTGTTCACACATAGAACTAACGCCGTCATTATCTACTAAGGAGGATATAGACAAGTCAACTGACACTCTAGAAAATATTCTAGTTTTGGCTGCAAAGGCTTCAACCCCGCCAATGACGTATGCAAAAAAACTACATCAGAACTAACTGAGAAATCGAGCGGCTGGTATTAGATAAACGACGGCTACGAAGGGAGTGGCAGTCTAATAGATCACCAACTACAAGGCACATGCTTAAAATAACCACACGCACGCTTACCAATGCTCTTTAACAAGGAAGTAAACAGCCAACGTTCATATATCGAGCAACTCTCTCCCAACAGCACTAAGCACCCTTTGTGGAGAGCTCACAGAAACCTAAAGACTCCAATAAGGTCAATTATGCCACTACGAAGTCCCTCTGGTATCTGGTTTCGCAGTGATGAGGAGGGAGCCAGTGCTTTCGCTGACCATCTACAAAATGTATTCCGACCAAATCCCGCTACCAACTCATTTACTCTCCCTCCTTTAACAGCAGCAAATTTAGAACCTCAAAAAAGCCATTGAATTCCGACCATGTGAATTAGCAAAGGTTATCAAAGAACAAATGAAGCCTAGAAAATCGCCTGGCTGTGACTTAATAACTCCAAAAATGCTCATTGAACTCCCAAAAGGGTGCTATTCTGCACATCTGCATGTTGTTCAACGCAATCGCCAAGCTTGGATACTTCCCTCAGAAATGGAAAAAGTCGACCATAGTGATTCCAAAGCCAGGAAAAGATAAAACGCAACCATCATCACATAGACCGATAAGCTTACTAACTTCTCTCTCAAAGTTGTTTGAAAAAATGCTACTCCTGCGAATTACCCCTCATCTTAAAATAAACAACACTTTTTCCAACACATCAATTTGGCTTCAGAGAAAACATGCAACCATCGAACAGGTCAATCGAATCACGTCAGAAATTCGTACTGCTTTTGAACATCGAGAATATTGCACAGCCATTTTTCTAGACGTCGCCCAGGCATTTGAGAGAGTGTGGGTGGATGGACTTTTGTTTAAAATAATCAAGCTGTTGCCCCAAAACACACATAAGCTACTGAAGTCGTACCTATACAATAGAGTGTTTGCAATAAGATGCAATACAAGCACCTCACGAGACTGCGCAATCGAAGCTGGAGTGCCACAAGGCAGTGTTCTGGGTCCAATCCTATACAACCCTGTATACGGCGGATTTCCTCACAGACTACAATCTAACAACCTGTACGTTCGCTGATGATACCGCGATACTCAGCCGTTCCAAATGCCCAACAAAAGCCACGGCATTCCTATCCCGACACTTAATATCTGTAGAACGATGGCTTGCCGACTGGAGCATTTCAATAAATGCACAAAAATGCAAGCAGGTTACCTTTACCTTAAACAAACAAACATGCCCACCACTGGTCCTGAATAATATATGCATTCCACAACCCGAAGAGGTAACATATCTGGGTGTTCATCTGGACAGGCGGCTCACTTGGCGCAAACACATAGAAGCCAAGACGATGCATCTTAAACTTAAAGCAAGGAACCTCCACTGGCTCATAAATGCTCGCTTTCCACTTAGTCTGCAGTTCAAAGCTCTTTTATACAACTCCGTCTTAAAACCTAACTGGACTTATGGCTCTGATTATTTGAATTTGACGCTTGGTTGTAGTTAGGGTTATAACTGTTACTTTTAGAACTGTTGGTTTGATTGCTTTTATTTTGATTGTTTTGTGATTTTGGACGATCGGACCATACGCTAATCATAGCAACCGTCTTGTTGAGCGATTTGCTTCAACTTGCTTACAGTTGTTATGTGGAACCTAGCTAGCTGCATATAAAGCCTATAAGGGAGTTTTCTTGTTATCACATCTTTTACGGTGTTATTCATGCCGTTGGTATATATGTGGTTATTGAATGGGTTGTTTTCTAAATCTAGTTTATTCATTATTACAAAACATTTTTCTTCAAGTTCTTCTATAAACTTACGAATCGATCCAGTAAATGGTGTATTGTAGAGTCGTCTTGGCAGCTCTTCAAAAGGTGTCTGTGTCTTGAATTCCGAAATAAGGGCTTCCTTCAGATCGTTCCATGTGTTAGCTTCGCTCAGTTGGGACACTCGCTGAGCCTCACCTCCGATTTGCATCTCGATGGCACTGAATATGATGTGTCCTTGCCGGGCATCAGTTGTTGGGTAGAGGTCACGGATGAACTCTATTCGTCTTATAAAAAGAGCTTAACTCCGACGTGATACCAGTGAATGTTGGCATTTGTCTGATCTGACCAAGGGCTTGGTTCAGATGGTTTTCTGATAAATGTTGAACTTATTGTAGTTGAGGTTGTTGTTGTGGTTGTTGTTGTGGTTGTTGTGTTTGCGCCATATTAAAGTTTTTATTTACTCGCTTAGCACTTGTGCTAAGGTTTTATTTTTTTTTTAAAAAAATATATTTTTATTGGAACCAAGAACTTAAGTGGTACGCGGAGACAATTCGTATCTTACAGTTGAAGGCGGAATTAAATCTGAATCTAAGCTACAAACTGAACGCTTAGCAAACCCTTGGCTGAATCTTATTTACTTCTATGTTGGGCGTGCATAAGGCTCTCTTTTTATGTTTATGCGCTCTCTTGAGTGGATTGCGCATGGAAACGGATCAGCCGAGAATTTGAGCTGCTTTAGAAGTTTTGACCCTTCTCGTGGGAATGTTTACAATTGATCAGAGTAGGCTGATTTGTTATTGTCACCGAATTTGAGACTGCGGATGTTTATGTCTAAGTAGGCTGAGGCATAAATATTTGACATAAATGCTAAGTAGAAGTGGCAAGTTGATGTATGTAAGTGGTTTTTGTTGTTGGTGCAATTGGTGCACTATGGTACATATGTTACTATATATATATGAATTCACAAGTGTAAATTTAAGTATGGTACTTTGGTGTACCATCCGACACTTTCTCACTTGTCAACATAAGTTAAATAATAATATTTTTTCAGGGACCATGCTTCAGTAAATCATATGATGAAGCATTCTATTGAATTTATGGTAGTCAAGTGGTTGGACTCTGTTGAAAATTTGGTGGGAGTTAAGCCAATGCACAAGGTATTTTCTGTTGATAAATATCCTCTTCCCGAAGCTATTTTTGCATATTGGGAATCTCGAAAAGAAAACCTTGAAAATTTAGCGCATCAATTGGGAGACATTCGAATTAAGACAATTGGATTTGTTTTGGAGAAAATCCAATCTGTATTTGAACATTCGTATCGACGAATTGTAGAATTAGTTTTGGAATCTTTAGCGGAAGCACGGGATATAACTAAATGCTTAGCACCTTTGGTAAGTTATTAGTTTCTGATAAAATAATAAAATATTTATATTATCTCCAACAGAAAAAAAAAATTGATAAATTTGATATGAACAATATGGATGATAATAGACCAGATATTCGGCCACTCATGCTTACTATTGGACTTGTATGGGGACATTCCCGATATTTTCATACACTTGATAATATGACCCTCCTCTTTAACCTTTTTCATAATTCGCTTATTGAATGTGTCATACGTACAATTGAACCTGATGCCATGTTTCAAGGCGATGTTGAGGAGTCTTACAAAAAAATTGTTGCAAATATACAACACCTCGAATATTATAAGTAAGAACATTTGCTATTAACACCTGATTTTTTCTACATTACAGTCCTTTTTATAGAATTATATATAGAGAATGTCGGAATTCTTTAAAAAAATTTAAGATAAGCACAACGTTTAACTCACAAGACTGGACATGGCAATCAGCAAAGATTTTTCAACGTCTTGATAATTTTATTGAACGTCTTCATGTACTACAAGAATTGTTTAACACTGGTCGTGACTTTATGAAGCTAGATAAAATAGTAGCAGGTGGACTTAAAGGTCGCCAAATATCTTATGCAATTGAAAAAATAGTTGAAAATTACAAAAACTTTTATCGTGATTGGACTAACATACAGTATAATCCACTAGATCCTGAGGCTGAAAACTCTATTTTCGGAAAAGACCGAGAGAGTTTTTAAAAAAAAAAACTGATATGTTAGAAAGAATGATAGCATCGCAATTTGAAAAGCACTTGTAGATTCTCGTGATTTATTACTTGGTGGAACAATTCTTTTTGCGGCCTATTATTAGAGAGCATATTGATCCCTTTATGACTGTTGTTGTTGATGACTTTGAAAAAGAAATATTTTACGTTAAAGAAGATTTTAACATACTTAAGCAAATATATACTGAAAAAGGAATATCTGTAAGTAAATGTATATTATCTGGATGTAAATAATATAAAATATTGATTTCACAGGCGATGCCTTCTGATGAATATTTTCCAAAACTCTCGGGAACTATTGTTTTGCTATACAAACTTCGATACCGTATAACAGCCATGTACAAAGATGCAGACTTGTATGATTACCCGTAAGTTGTCAAAATCATAACTTTTTTGAAAATTAAAGAATCTTTTTAGGCTTTTTGAAAGTGAACATGGAAAAAATGTTCAAGATCTTTATGACATCATCGTACAGGAAATTAATACGTTAATAAAAAATATATTAGCCAAATGGGTTGTAGAATGTTGGACTAGCATACAAGAAGGCATGTCCACAACATTATTAATAAAACGAAATGAGAATGAAAGTATAAGTGTTAATTTTAGTGAAAATCTTGTAATTGCACTAAAGAATATTAAAGTACTACGGTTATTGAAATGTGAGCTCACTCCAAACTTATACCAATTTTTTAGTTTAGAAGAAGATCTATGGGTAAGTATTGTACAATTGAAACAATAAAACTTATTTTTTTATACCTGGTACCAAAAACTTGGATATATATTTCTTTGTGCCAAACGAAAATTAATTTTTGTAAATAAATTTCAATACGACTTAAATGCACAAAGTAATCATTATCAATAGCCTTTTCGGTAGGCACACAACATTTTTAGCGAGAATACAATAATTACAATAATTTGTAGATTAAAAAGTACTGTACAATTACGTCATTATAAAGTTAATGGCGTAGTTTTTTATCTGATTCGTAGGAAAGTGTCATGATCTAGTAATGTAAAATACTGCATTTTTTTATACCAAGACAATGTGTATAATTATTTCGTCTATTTTGATTTTTACTTTATAGCAAGCACGTATTAAACTATTAAGAATTGCTGAGTGGTGGAATGATATAAATGAACGAGCTCATGAAACAGAAAAACAACTCATTGCAATGGAAATGGCAATGATTGAAGAACAAATTAAACCACTTGTATTTAACATTATTTGGGACAAATACAGTAAGTAACATTTTAATTTAAATAACCATATTATTTAGTCTATAAATAATATTTTTAATGTCGGCGTTGTCTGTTATGTATAAGTCGAAAAAAACTAACAAACCCAACCAGTCGAAAACAACCATAGAAATAAATAAATAAATCTGGCCAAAATTTCCACTATTATCCAAATAGGCGAAAACAACAGTATTTTTTATTCCGTTCCCCACTACAAATTGTTAAAGCTATACTAGCTTTGTTCAAATAACTGGCAGAAGAAGGCATGGAAAAATTATATGAGTTCAGTTTGATCATTTGAACTGGCGCTTGTCACTGGTCTCTTTTTGTGTTCAAACGTTCGATATAACGTACCGAAAAATTCGACCTAAAAGTAGCCAATCAAAAATTTTTTATGTCCCAAAACCGCCATCTATGATCGGTCATGTGACCTATGGTACGATCGGCCATTAGCGCCATCTGTTGGTGAGCTGGCAACTAGTTCCACTAATTAAATGCAAGTATCTGCAATCGACTTGCATCGGTAACTAGGTCTTTGATCTCTTCTTCTTTGATCAGACCAAGACGTCGGACGTGCTCCCGCTGAAAAAAGCGTGGGAAAAATAATAATTATATTTTTGGCACATGCTGCTTTAAAATTTGTCTGGAAAAATAAATAAATAGTAAGTACGCTTCTACCTAATTAAATATATAAATTCTAAAAAGTGAATTTAAATAAATACTTAGAATGCCGAATATTTTTTCTGGATTAAGAAAAATTTGTAGAAGCGTGACTAGACCCCCAACTTTGGTGCCACACCAAGTAAATATTTTCTTTCATGGCGAGAAAATGGTTTTCTGCAGAATCTAATTATAATTAATCCTTAGATTCTGGTTCCTTATATATACCTTCTTATATATACCTAGATAAATTATGGTATATTTAACTTTGGCCATAATTTTCACCTTTGGGTGCACCGGCACTTGGGTGCCCAACGGAGCCCGACTTTTTCCCCAGGGTGCTCCAATCTATATGAGAGTGATCACCTAAATTGGAGACCTATAAATAACCGACAAAAAGTGCAAATACTCACAACATTTAAAGACAAAGAGCAAAACCCAAAATTAATTAAAATCGAGTGCCAAGTTAAAAAAGCAAGAATGACAAACTAAAAATACCACGTGATCCGTGAAAAAAAAAAAATTTAAAATGAAGAAAATATTTAAAGTGAAGATTAATTAATCCAATTTGATTAAACACAAAACCAAAAACAAAGTAAAATAGTTAAAAGAGAATAAAAGTTACAAATTTGTTAAAATCATTTTTTTTTAAGTTTACTTTTAGGCTAGTTAGAAAAGGTGATAGATAAAAGAAATGCTCGTGGTGTGAAAAACTTATAATTATGGTATTTTCCAGTGATTAAGTACTCCCTTTTGGTGTCTTAATAATTTAAAAAAAATTAATATCGTGGCTTTAATTTTCACCTTTGGGTGCACCTTCACTTACGTGTCCAACGGAGCCCGACTTTTTCTCCAGGGTGCTCCAACATATATGAGAGGGATCACCTATACTGGAAACCTATAAATAACCGACAAAAAGTGCAAATACTCTCAACATTTAAAGCCAAGGGCAAAACATAAAATTAATTAAAATCAAGTGCCAAGTTAAAAAGCAAAAATGACAAACTAAAAATGCCACGTGGTCCGTGAAAAAATTTTGAAATGAAGAAAATAGTGAGGGGAATATAATCAAATTTGATTAACCCCAACAAAACAAAGACCGTAATGATTAGTGTTTCTTAAAGATTAATTAATTGATTAATTAAATAGTTAAAAGAGAATGAATGCTACAAATTTGTTAAAATCTATTTTTTTAAAGTTTACTTTTAGGCTAGTTAGCAAAGGTGATTGTCAAAAGAAATGCTCGTGGTGTGAAAAATTGATAATTTTGGTCTTTTCCAGTGATTAAGGACTCCCTTTTGGTATCTTAATAATTTTTTAAAAAAATTAAAAAAGCTTAATTATCACACCGACCCTCAAACACTTTAATTCTTTCTATAAGTGAATTTAAAACTAAACATAACACATAAACACACCAAATAAATATGACACCTCTACAAAACGAAAGATCTTTCGTCGTGGTAATACATACAGTAATTATGGTAGTGCTTTCCTTGTTTGGATTTTATTTTTAATCTCACTTAAAATAAAAGTTTGTCGATGTGTTCTTCAATATCATTTTTATACCTGAATTAATCCATTATTATTTATTGCAGCCACTTGCATTTCCATTTACTACACCTACCTATAGAGGTCCGTTTAGTAATCAAATTTGTATATATAAAATGATATAGTTCTTCCTTTAGATTCCTTATCAAAATTAAAAATAGTCCTGAATAAAAAAATTACGGAAATCAATAATGAATATTAATCTTCAAGAGATTAATTAATAGAATAAATAAGAAATAGTAAAACTAGGATATATAAATAAAAACGAAAATAATAATAAATTTTAGTTTGAAAAGGAGTTTTAGTGTTATGCAATAAAAGTTATAATGAATCCTAACTAAATATAAATTGTTTCCGGGAGTCATGAGCGACGGAATTGATGAAACGTATTAACCGTTAGGTAGCCACAAGGGATCGCCGATTATACAGTTGCACTTGGCGATCATGGAAGGGTGGGAATATGGCCGCTCCAAATATTGGAGGAAGCCAAAAAGGCTGCTTTACTTTTTTGTCTTGTGTGACCAACTGACCTGTCTCTTTTTCCCCTTTTTGTTCTTCTGATCGTACTTAGTTGTCTGGCAATATAGCACGCGAATTTCTTTTTATTTGTCTTTATATTGTCGTGAGCACCGTTGTTGCGGTTTTCGTTTGAACCCCCCATTGCCGACACATCTGAGCCGGATACCAGCGCGTGCTAGCGACCCAACAATACCCTAACATCCGCTCAACAGTACTACATAGAATTTCGATTCGTTGTATGCTACACATTGTACTAAATGTCAGATGGCGAATAGAAGAAAGCAATAACAAAGCAGACGTAAATCCTAAATTTTGTCAAGCCCAGATCAGAGTTATTTCTTTTGGGAGATATTACAAGGATTTTAGTTATTGAGGTGAGGTCGAAATCTTTCTGTCCCTGTTATATACATTGCGTATGCAAACATAACGGCTATGTCCTGATCTGCATCTGCATCACCATATATATGGAACATATCACAGACTTACTCTTCATGTCTCACAATACAATTTAAACTATGACGAAAGCTACAGTATATATTTTAATTAAAATATATATAACATTTTTGTTTGCGTAGTTATTTTAGATCTGCATCTCTTCTTGTTGCAAAAGAGCTAATGTTGCGAAACATAGAAATGCATCCGAAGGCGAACAACTTAAGCACAATGTTTATATACAATGTTGATATTCCATGCTTATATAATATCTTAAACAACTTGTATGTTTATTATCCGATCGCAACAAACTATACAAACTACCGGCCGATTTTTTTTTTATTTGTCAATATATTGCAACCAAAATCCACGTTATTAGACTAATTTTATATATATGTATATGTATGTATAATATGAATATCGGCTAGATAAGCTATGATGCAGAAATCGAACCGATATTGACCTTAAGTCAGCTAAAATATTTTTAACAAATGCAGGTCGTAAGCCACACCATTACAAATAACGGTAGACACATCGGACAATGATCTACACCAATAGAGCTGTTTTCAGAAATTTCTTATCAGTGTCAACCAATGAGTCATAATATTTAATATACACAATAGCATTCAATTTAGTACTATTATATATAACTAGTAATGGAACGATCGGAGGAAGATACATGCAGTTGATAGATTTCTTTCTCGATATAAATAATTTGAAAAAATTTTGTTTTACTAATTTCACATCATATATAATTTGAATTTATCAACTTTTACTTTCAAATTGTATCTAATAATTTTTTCGACATTTTTTTAAGGTCAAAAGTACATTGTGAAGGTATTTAAATTAGTTAAATATTTACATGACCGTTTAGTGGCTGCTCAAGAAAATCTTCTGCTTATTAAAGAGAGTATTAGATCCTGGGGTAAAGTTCCATTATTTCAACGAAAAGAACTTAATCCAGTCTTAATGTTATACACTGATCCACGTGATGTTATTCTTATGGAACGAGTTGAAAAAGCTTCCACTACGCAGAGGCTAATTGATTTACTTATGTATGTAAATTTAAAGCTTTTTTTGATATGCCAAGACGATATACTCTACCATCCGGGGAAGGTGCCGAAGAAGAAGATGATTCCGATGATATCTGGCCTCCTATTTTAAGTCTTTCCGCTATTTCAAAGGTTGCAAAGACTAAAAAAAAAAAATGATAAACTAAAAATTGAAAAAGTGAAGGAAAAGGAAGAAGATGAACGTTCAGGAAGTGAGGAAGAAATAATTACTCCATTTCACAAATATGAACTTCTGAAAGGTATCAGCGATGATGAACGAAAACTTTTTCATAACTATGAGATGTATGTGGACAAAAATATTGCTCAATGTCTTTTAGATAGTGTTATGACCAGTGTGACATATTTAAGGTTGGAAGTAGAGAATCGTGTTGAAAATAGTGCTCCCATATTTGAAATATTTATGGAGTTGCAAGAACCTGCTGTAGTGTATTTCTTAGGTCTTGATATAAATTCCAAAACCGGATTTGTATTTTTTGTTGAAACCCTTTTGGATGATATGTACGATACAATGATCCTTCTTTACCGGGTAGCTCAAGATCCACCTGAAATTACTAATGGGGAAGTATTGCGTTTTATGGGTAAGATTATAATAAATTTACTAAGAACTTTTTTTTTATTGTTGTTTTCCTCAAAGATGAACTTGAAGACAAGGTGGAAATCAGCAAACAACGTGCCGACATTATGAGTAAAGTGAAACAAGCTTTACAGTCCATTCGAACTCATGGAAAGGGCTATACGGTGTATTCGTACTTATGGACTTGGGATAAAACAGTTTATTTGAACGAAGTTAAAAAGTATGGACGGAACTTGGATCTAAATGAAAGGGACGCTGAGCAGGAGCAGGAGGGCAGCTCTGGTGTTAAGCCAATTGGGTCGGGAGATTACCCACCAGTTCCGATATATAAAGTACAATTGAATAAATTTATAGATTTACAAGAACAAATATACCCGTGGGAAACATATGACATATTTTTTTGGATTCTTGCGTTTAAATATGGAAGGTTTTAAGCGATCTGTTCTCAATCAGATAAGTCAGTGGATTAGCTTATTTAAAATGGATCTTATAAATTTTGTGAGAAATTCACTACAGGTAAGAAGGTAACTTCAATATTGTTTGTATCGATTTGAAAAAACATTACATGCATTATGATGGTTTAAATTTAAGCTTAAGCTTCAATCACTAGCTTTTTCGCTCAATAAAAGCTTTCTCAGCTGCCACTGTTTTCAGTTAGGTATATCTAAGTTCTGTTCCTACTGTGAAACGTTAGTTTCCAGCAAATACTGTATTAGTACTACTTCTTTCTACCACACGTATCTCAATTGTCGGTCTGAACTCCATGCATTAGCATTTTGGTCATTAGAGCCCTCAACGATTTTTTGGTACTTGAAACTTGGTTACCTCTGGCATTCCTCAGAGCAGCCATCTAGGACCTTTACTTTTTAACCTTTTTATTAAAAGACTTTTTTCAATATTTTTTCACTGTAATAAAAAAATACGAAATCAAAATTTTATGCAGTTATGTATCTTGGGTCGGTGAATCCTAATCCGTCATAACGTCTGTGGCTTCGACCGTGTAGGTCAAGGAAAGCTCGCTGTGAATGGTCGCAGCGTCTGATTGGGGTTCGTTTTGTAAGGCATTCAAATTCTGCCTAGAGGTATTCTACACTTTCTTTAAAGAACCTAGTTTTCTTCTGGCTTACTCTCATATTGGCGTCGATTAGGCATTTTAGCACCGTATCGATGTGGCGGACATGGTCGGACTCGTTTTCTGAGAAAATTATTACGTCGTCTACGTAGACGTAACATATTTTCCCAATTTGTTCTCTCAGTACGTCGTCTAAAGCTCTCTGAAAAATGCTACTTGCATTTCTCAAACCGAACGGTAGACGACAAAATTTGTATTTGCCGCCGTTTACTGAGAACGACGTCTTCTCACGGTCATGTTCCGCGAGGTATATTTGGTGATACCCTGATTTGAGGTCAAGGGTGGTGAAAAATTTTGCCTTGGCCAGATTCGCTAGAATCATGGGGATGCTAGGCATAGGGTAACGGTCTGGGATGGTTCGTTCATTTAGCTTTCTGAAGTCAATTACCAGTCTATTGTTCGGGTCACCGAACGCGTCAGTACTCTTTTTTGTCAAGTACCCACGTCGGGCTGTTATAGGGAGACCTTGATGGCCTGATGATGCCATCCTTAAGCAGTTGTTTGACTTTGTTATTCACGAAGTCAGAAACGCCCATGAGGTTTGGGTAAGCTCTCGAGTACACCGGTTCATTGTCTACTGTATGAATTGTGGCAGTGACAGCGGTGTTGAAAGGGAGAGCTTCTCCGAATTCTTAGGCTTAGGTAAACCTAACCTGCTTCGGTTTTTATACCCTTCGACCATTGAAAATGGTCAAAAAAGGGTATACTAACTTTGTGCAAATGTATGTAACAGGCAGAAGGAGGCGTCGGAGACCCCATAAAGTATATATATTCTTGCTCAGGATCACAAGCCGAGTCGATTGAGCCATGTCTGTCTGTCTGTCCGTCTGTCCGTCTGTCCGTCTGTCTGTCTGTCTGTCCGTCTGTATGAACGCACAGATCTCAGCTATTATAAAAGCTAGAGTTACCAAATTTGGCAGGAAGACTCCTGTGTGGATCAAGCAGATCAAGTTTATTTTAAATGTTAGGTGCCACGCCCACCGCCCCCCACAAATCAATAATTTAATTTTTGAACTCAATTTTTTAAGCGCTGTTTAAAAGATAGAACTTTCTGACTTAACATATACTAAGCTTAATGAAATATCTACGTAGTCTCCAAATTTCAGTCCGATCGGATAATAAACACAAAAGTTATTTAAGAAAGTATGAGCATAAAACCAAGTGCTTCTGTCAGCTAACAAGGGAGGCGGGCGAGCGCGTAGCACGAGCGCCATCTGTCGGGATTAATTTCAAAGCATGTGCATATGCATATGTGTATGAATTTAAGAAATTAAACTACACGGGAACATACTAGGTCGAAGGGTATCCCACTGTCGCGTGTTGCGCGACTGTTGCTTTTCTTACTGGTTCCTTCTTATTTCTTGCCAGTAGTGCTTCATATAAATGCGGAGTGTCAACCAAGTCATTTTTTCGGGCATTAATTATCTTATTGATTGTGTCGGTTAGTCTATTAATCTGTTTTTGAGTCTCTGAGTTGATGATTATTAGATTCCACTAGCTGAGCCTCCGTTATCTTGATCTTTAGGAAATCGGAGGCATCGGGAGTACCCGCCACTACCTTCAAAGCTGTACCTAAGAAGTCTAAGCTCTTGGCAATCCTGTGGTGAACATTAAGGACGGACAACAAGGTTCTCAGGTGATCTGTATCCACCTCTAGCAACTTACGCATATGAGATTGGGGAAAGGACTCGGACAGTTTCCGCGTTTCGTCTATCATAATAGCGAACTCGGAAAGGTTGCTTGAATGTTTCAAGAGGTCCTGTTGTTCGAATATCAGAACGTACCCTTCTACCACGGGAATGTATTTGGCATGCGAAAAGTCGGTGATCCGAGCATTCGCTACCACCAGGGACATTAACATCATGAGGGTGAACCTGGAAATTACGACAAGGACAAGGATACTACAGTGCTCGGGTTTTCCTTAACGTAACTTACTAACTAACTGTGAAGGGAATGCCTACTTGAGGTTGTCCTTGTGGACCACCCTCCCCTTAATGAGAACAGACGTACCCAGGTCTGCCTGTACTTTTTCTTCCGTGCAAAGCAGGGTTAGCTTATTTCCTAACCTGCTGTTGTTCTTAACAAACACGAGTTCTCCGATTGTGCTCAGCAGCAAAGGCTGCAATAATTTTTATTACAATAATTTTTATTAGGTATGCAACAAAAAAATTTTAGGCTTTGAAAAGTATGCAGCACTTATTTCTAATAAGGTATGCAACGAAAAATTTTAGGTTTTGAAAAGTATACAACACTTATTTTCTAATAAGGTATGCAACAAGAATTTATTCTGCCGAAAATATGCAATGCTTTTGAGATTGGTTTCACAACGCACAACTATTACGTGGCCAGATAAACAAATTCTTTCACTAGTAAATTTTTTTGATTGCGTCAAAGAAGTCACTTGTAAAACTTACATGGTTTCTAACTTAACTACCCTGTTAAATCAGTTTTTTTTGGTTCAGATGCAGTTGAGCGCCAATTAAGTAAATCCAGTTGGTCCAGGGGTCTTCCTTCTTTAGATAGGTTTCGCCTTTGACACTGTTTAGGAAGATTACGTTGGAGGGCTTGACTTCACCCTCTTAGTTATTATCTCTAGCCTTGTGGCGTAGTGATTTAATTGTGAATAAGAACAATTGTAATTAGCGGCTGTACGCCGGAGCAAGCTGTGGTTTATTTCGACACAAGACTAAGACTGAAGAAAATACAATTATGGACAATAAGGTTACCCTCACAGCAATGCATCGCGCCACCACAAGTCGACAAGCCGACTCCGCATTTGTTGCAGCGTGAAGCAACACTCCCAATAGGCAGTGTCAGCTTTCCGCTGTCAGGCGTTCTTTGCGCGGAGCGCTGAACACAATTCTGGCGCGTCAGCATTGTTTATAGAAAGCTACTTAGTTGTAGTTAGTTGTTAACTTATATTCATATGCATCATGTGCATTCATATACGCACACAATTAAACGATCGTACAGCGCAAAGAATTACACCCATATTCATCATTCCGCTTTCGTTGTGCGACTGAGATTATGCCGCTGTTTGCTGTTTCTGGATTGTTCACCAAAGAGAGCCGAACGCTCATCGAACATAAAGATTACTCAAACAGCGGAATCTACTCATTTGATGCAATGCGGAGATAGGGACCCCAGAGCATGTGTTTTTTACGTTTGAGCAATCGGCTCTCATCGTTAGAAACCGCGAGAAGCGCACAGCGTCATCAACTCAGTCGCACACGATGACCACGGCACAGCGGAACGATGACCATGAGTCTATTTCTTTACGCAGTCCGATCGTTTCAATGTGTGCTTATAAGCATGCATAAACTCGTATATGAATGTATGCGTTGCTTTCAAACTTAGACAACAGGCAAAGGCTTAGAAGTAGGCCATGGATTTTAAAAAAATTCATGGTCTATTGTGTTTGTCGGAACGGAAATGTGCGTAACAGGCAGAAAGAGGCATCTCCGACCCCATAAACTATATATATTCTGAATCAGTATCAGTAGCCGAGTCGATTGAGCCATGTCTGTCTGTCCGTCTGTCTGTCTGTATGAACACCTGGATCTCAGAAACTGTAAGAGCTAGAATCATCAAGTTTTGTGACAACATGCGTATATATTGAAGTCTCTCAAAGTTTTTTTTTTTAAATTGGGACACGCCCCTTCCCGCCTCTGTAAATCAGTAATAACTATTTAAAAACTACAATATTAACTCAACAGCCCAAGTTGTATATCTTACATGACAAAAACTTTGCCACGCGCGGCAGCCGCCGGTCTCGTTAATCTGGCGGCGGCGCTGGCGGCGATCGTAATAAGGACCAAACGCCAATATTTACGCACAGTAACTATGGCAATACAGCGTTTTCGCCACAGAAAGTGACCAAATCATCGAGTAGCAAAAACCAAAAACATGCGTTACTCGAAGCGTGTGTGGGACAGTGTAAAGGAACAGAATCAGGATAATTCACACAATGTTATATTTTTCCCCAGACTGAACGTAGCTCCAAACGAAGAAAAGATTTTTGGTGTAAAATTGACAGAGTTAGACAAGGAGTGCAACAGCTATGTGCCAAGATCCTCGCCCATTTATACGGATTAGCTTATTGAATCGAACCGTTTATGGTTGACTAGATTCAGGAGCAGCTATAAGTTGTCTTGGTGGTAAGTTGGCCTATGACATAATAGAAGAAGGCACACCGTTTAAGAATTTAGCGTGTAATGTTAACACTGCTGATGGGGCAACACAAAAAAATCGTAGGATCTATGAGTCTAAAGATAAAATATTTAGGGGAGAAAAGGGATATAGAGATTTTCATTGTTCCATCGCTGCAGCAAAATTTGTATTTGGGTATAGATTTTTGGAGAAAATACAATCTTTTACCAAATAATCTGCATGTCGAGGAAAGACAATTAACTGTTAAAGAGGATACTGTTGATCAGCATGTATTATCTGAAATACAAAAAGTAAAACTAGAAAAGGTAGAAAGACGCATTTCCATCATTCGCTAAAGAAGGTTTAGGAAAAATGCATTTGCATGTGCATGCAGCGTGTGCGATATCTGGGTCACAATATAGAAGATGGAAGTATAAGCACAGATCATGAAGAAGAATCTCGCAGTTTCCGATACCTAAGAATCTAAGAAGTTTACATAGTGTTTGTGGCGACGGCAATGAAGTCTTCCTTCTTGGGGGGGATCGTAGATTGTGGTGAAAAAAGGTGCTGTAGGACCGAAAAAACCGACGCGAAAACAATTCGAAAAGAAAACAATGCGGGGCGCGTGGCGTTCACTTCACTTGTATTTTTTCAACTAACTTCTTGTACATAGGATGTAGTTTAACTTAAGCCTAACTTAACATAAATACATATGTAGGATAAACGAGCGCGAGAGCCCTTGGTGACTCTCGCACTGTCTTACGCCGCTGCCTATGCTGCCTACTTTTTGGCGGCGAGTTTCGGCGTAAACATTCCGCCCCCTTGCAATACTATTGCAAATAGATGGGGCCGGAATCTTTTTGGAGGCCGCTGGAGGGGCTTGAGGGGCGATGGCGGACTACGTCTTGAAGACACCGGATAGTACCCAGCCAAACAGAGTGTTCTGGGCCAACGGTAGGCCACCGTGGGATGGAACAAGGCCTGGGAGGATCACGTCGCCATAGACGTCGGCCCCCAGAACAATGGAGACTCTGCTTGGCACATGGCACCGATTGTCCGCCAGCGTAATGCCCGGGTAACGAGTTTGGAGCTCCTTTCCGACATTCTGAGCCGGAGTCCTGATCTGAACTTCTTCCATCTTCAGAGTCACTGGGATGGAGAATGCTGGCGACACCCTTGACCTGAACAAGGCTCGGCAAAATCCGTCTTCGGCGGAAAGGCCAAAGGCTTTTGCCAATGAGGTGGGCATGCGGCTGTGTGGACTGCAAGCGTCCAACAGCACACGCACCTCGAAAATTTTGCCGGCCACGTCCAGGTTCACGATGGCCGTCGCCAGCATGCTGATTGCCACCGAGGGGATTGTCGCCAGGGACTCTGGAGGTGGAGGATGGGACAGCGTTCTGCGTCTCGGCTGGAGTGGTGGTTGGGAGATGGAGAAGCGTATGGTGGCCTTCCCCGCATGAGCGACAGGTGCCACCACTGCGACATGAACCATTAGAGTGTTCATGTGCAAGGCAGTTCGGGCAGTATTTGTTGATCAAAACTGCCCGAAGACGCTTCTCCGCAGCCAGACGCAGGAACCTCTGGCACTTCTTCAGGGCGTGGACTCCTCTGCATACGCGGCATCTAAAGGAGTTCACCCCCTTTTGTCTTCGATGGTGTCTGCGCTTTGGGTGGTGCCATCTCACTTATCTGGAAAGGAGGTGGATACAAAATATATATATTATATGTGTATATATATATGGATATAATATATATAAATGTGATATATATATATAACTTATATATATATATAGGGTGGGCAAAGGAGAACTCGTCCGTATTCGCTTGCCAGCGTATACCTAGAGTCTTTGCTTTCAAGTTCTTCCCATTGGAGGACGGACTGGGGGCGTTGAAACCAACGCGAACTTTCGTAGTGGTGCTCTCAGGTTTGAAAACAGCATGATGAGGGAGATAAAAAATGTTGCAGTCGTCACTCGGAGAGACAGGCCTCATATGGCTTAAATCTAAATTATCCTGAATAGTGGAGTCGTACTGCTCATTTAAAGGAAAGTTCCTCTGTAAACGATATTCGTTCCTGAGAAACTGAGCGAGTGCGATGGACCTTGAATGTCCTAATTCAAAATTTTCAGGATTTTTGAATGGGTGAGTGACGACATATCTGCCCTCTTTGGAAGTGGTGCAAAAAAAGGTTGTTTTCACACTCCAATTCTGAAACTTTTACCAGCTTGGCTGGTAGATCTTCCACAACCGGAAACTTGGTGAGAGGATCATCAAGCCTTTGTTCTGTGCTGATCTTGATCCTCGTTGAAAAGGACGAAATGGTCGTAGGATTTGACTTGGCTACTGGTCCAGTGAGGACCCAGCCGAATATGGTCTCTTGACCGAGCAGAGTTCCACAGATTTTGGACACAGAGCCACTCTTTATTATAGATGGAAGTAAATCGGCTCCTAAGAGCACGTCTATTTGAGAGCTCTGGTGGAAATGCGGATCAGCGAGTTGGAGGTTTGGCAGGTCCTTCAGAAAATCCTTGGAAATTGAGTAGGATGGAAGGTTACCTGCCAATTGAGGAAGAACAAAGGCTGCAGTTTCTAGCTGTAACCTGGGAGTGATCGGGGAGGCAATCTGGAAGTGACACAACTTTTGTGGATTGGCTGAGATAGCTTGATTTAAGCCAGCTACTTGAACGTTCACGGCTTGGTAGGAGGGCTTTATGATGTTAAACATCCGTTCGGAGATGAACGTAGCCTCTGATCCTGGATCGATCAGTGCACGTGCCTTACAAGTCATGCCCAAATGGCAAACATTTATAAGGGCAGTGCCGAGAAGAACACCTTGTGTGTTCGCCGTGAAATAGTTCTGAATATTAGTCGTTGGAGGAGTGGACTGTATATTCGAATTGGTAGTTGGTGCAGAATCTTCTGAAGAGGGCGCGGTAGGAGGGGTGCCACGATGCAGGAGTGGTCCATGCCACCAGAGACTCTTATCAATGAGGTCCTCTGACGAAACACCTCTACTGCCCAGATCGGCAGAGTTGTGATCAGATCTGACGTGGGACCATTTGCCTGAACTCGTGTTAGCCTGTTAGCCACGAATGTCGTCCATTGACATGGAGGCTTATTAAGCTAGGCTAACACAATTGTAGAATCAGTCTAATAGTACTCTTCGTAGCTATTGACTGGAAGCTGAGGGAGAAGTGTTGCTGATAACTCGGCGAGCAGTAATGCGCCGCAAAGTTCTAATCGAGGCAAGGAGATGGTCTTTACAAGAACTTCTCTGGTCTTGGCAACAAGAAGATGGCTTAAAATTTTGTGTTGGTTCTCAACACAGATGTAAATAGCTGCTCCGTAGGCGCGCTGGAGATGCGTCGCAGAAACCATGGATTTGGAGCTTAGCTAAGGGTGTATATTGGACCCATCTTGGGATCCGAATTCTATGGAGGGATGAGTAGCTGGATAGGAAATCCTGCCAGCGTTACTTAAGATCTTGTGGCAACGCTTCATCCCATCCAAGATTTTGCAGCCATATCTCCTGCATAAAAATTTTGGCACGGACCACAAATGGTGCCAGCCAGCCTGCTGGATCACATAATTTGGCGATGTGAGATAGAACTTCACGTTTGGTGTAAGACTGTCTCACATCTGCTTCGGAGGGGGCAAAGAGAAACTCATCCGTCTGCGCTTGCCAGCGTATACCTAGAGTCTTTGCTAAGCTCGCTTCCTCTAGTTCGAGAAAATCGGCGTTTAGTAGATGGTCCTTGGGGATGTTAGCTAGCCCATCTTTGTGGTTGGAGGTCCACTTTCTTAAAGGAAAGCCAGCTGTCTCAAGAGCTTTGCATAACTCACCTATGGACAAAATGGCACGCTTTATGGACATCGTCTACGTACATGTAGTTGGATATGATGTCGCTGGCGAGAGGAAGATGTGTGCTAACATCCTGGGAAAGCTGCTGAAGAACCCGAATGGCCAAGAATGGAGCACAGTTAACTCCGAAAATGACTGTGTTGAGTTTATAGTCAAAATTCGCCATTTGGGTTCCTGAAGAGGATACGTTGAAATGGCGTGTGACTCGTGTGAATAAGTATCTGCCGGTACATCTTTGTAATGTCGGCATTAAAAACAAAACGGAAAAAACGCCATTTCAAGATCTGCATAGTCAGATCGGATTGGAGAACGAGTCCTGAATGTAGGATATCGTTCAAGCTCTTCCCATTGGAGGACGGACTGGAGGCGTTGAAAACAACGCGAACTTTTGTAGTGGTGCTCTCAGGTTTGAAGACAGCATGATGAGGGAGATACAAATTGTTGCAGTCGTTACTCGGAGGGACCGGCCTCATATGACCTAAATCTAAATATTCCTGAATAATGGAGTCGTAC